>JAQFZF010002293.1:0-12634 GCA_034695365.1 Enchytraeus norvegicus
TCCCCTCTCCCCCCCCCCCCCACTCTCACTCGCCGTGTGTGACTCGTGGATTTATTTCGTCTTCAGAAGCTGCGAGCGATGGACTCGCCTTGCGGTATCACGGAGTGAATGCCGAGAAATAATTGTTATAAACACGGTTATCATATTAATAATGTCGCCAACACGGCGCCACCGTCTCAAGCGCCAGCGCCAATAGCGTATAGACTCAACTACAGACAGGCGGGTCTGGGAACCTGTGCGGCCAGACGTACCGGGCCAATTCATCTTCCGGATAGATGGAAGGAAGATCAGTCGGGATCGATTGCGTCTAGTGATCAAAGACCGTGTAAAACAGATGCATTGTATAGAAATAGTAGTGAATGTCTCTGCACTGCTCGCACATAATACACGTGAATGGAGTAGTATGAGAATTTTGTGAATAGTTTACATTCTTCGTCAATAGAAAAAATTGTACTGATCGCAATTCTTGGATTAATCGAAAATAATTAAACTTTTGGCTAGACACTATAGTGAGTTAGTCTTAAGCAGGCCATTTTATTAGTAGAATCTATTTCACTTCAGGATTAGGCCTATTTCTTGGATTCAAACGATGTTCTCTGAGGATTTTATTCTTATGAAAAATTGTTACGTCATTGAACTATTGATATCAAGAGTAGGCTATTATTTGAATGATTTAATAAAGTTTAGGCCTATTAATTAGTTATCAAGTAATTAATTACGATTAAATCTTAATTGAAGAAAGTTCTCGGTAATGACATAATTATTAGAACTACATGTAGTCATTTGCAATTATGCAAACTCAATTGTTATATTTCTGGTCAACAATTCTTATTATGAACACGTTGATTTTGTTCGTTACGGGTGGCCGAAGGCACATTCATAGACATCAGAACCAGTTACCGGCCGAATGGATAGAGAGTCGACTGAATCACACACGTCATACAAACACCAGTCAGGTCACAGAGGCGCCTGATGTTGGGATGACAACTCCAAATCAAACCCATATCCAAAATCAAGTCCGGAAGAACATGATTAGAGCTGTGAGTGGCAACTCTGCAGTCAACCTGCCCAACTTTCATTACATCAAAAAAGAAATCTGCAAGTCTGAAGCATTAACACAGGTAAGTTAATACATACAATTAAAAATATACAAAAAGAACAATTATTTATTCTCTGTATCTTTTCTCAGTGTACTGCCAAATGCAGCATCATGGCATATTTTATGTTTTATATGTATTATTATTAGCCTAGTTTTGTAAAGTATAGAGATGTTCTGGCATGATATGCTATATTAATTCGCATTGATTAAACACTAATAAACAGTAAACATTAAACATTTTATGTAATGTTTCCATCCTTTCCAAACGTCTGTTTTTCTTTTAAACTTCACAATTTCATCTATGATTCAATTATTATCTCATATAGCATTCCCATTTTTGGTCTTCCTCTGATTATTATAATGGTATTTTAATATAAATCCTATCAATATTTTTTATGTATAAATAAAAGAAACTGTAGTCTGTATAAGCTGCTGCATGGGCATTATATAAAAAGCAATGATCATGTGCAATTGGTTAAGACCATGCAATAAATTAAATTTGTTTAAAAGGAGATCTCGATTTTCTATCTAATTTAAGTAAATTTATTGTCATAATTGATAAAAGGCCTATAAGTAATTAATTAATCTTTTTGTTAATTTGATTTTATAGTTAGCTTTTATTAGACTAAGACTTTTTCAGGTTAAATGCATCCCATGCCATAAAATTGTAAATCCTTTGAAGATCTTCATACAATAACTACGAAGCTGATCTACAATTCTTGGTTGATTGCTAGAATATTTACTACCATTTACAATACGACTATTTAGCAAG
Source organism: Enchytraeus norvegicus (assembly GCA_034695365.1). Classification (NCBI taxonomy): domain Eukaryota; kingdom Metazoa; phylum Annelida; class Clitellata; order Enchytraeida; family Enchytraeidae; genus Enchytraeus; species Enchytraeus norvegicus. Next base: position 1,872 of record JAQFZF010002293.1, read on the forward strand.
TTTTCTACGGCCCTAAGCATAAATTTTTACACTGCATTCACTTTCTCGTTCATTATTGTGTGTCTTGTGTGTGCAATTATCTTGTAAAGTATCTGTTATCCTGACATCATCCCTATACGAGGAAACGGACTCTAAACATTTATTATTTATTATTAAAGTATAGAGATAACTTGGCATGATATACTCTATTCAACACACAACATTATTGATTACACCCTCAAATAGTCTGGCGCCTTCATGATTTATGCCATTCTACGTGTAATCCATCTCCAATGCGTATAAATTTCATTTTGTAGAGTGTTATTCGTGTCTAGATCTATTAGTCTTCGCTGTTTTAACCTTTCTATTATTCTTCCTTCAGTATTAAAACCTGTTTATTATGTCCCTGACATCATCCCTGGTTGAGCAAACAGACGTTAAACCTTTATTATCGTTATTATTGTCTGTTTTTGATCCACAGGTAGTGAAAGAGCCAGGCTGTCGAGCCACCTCTGTTCAGAGTCGATACTGTTACGGTCAGTGCAACTCGTTCTTTATTCCCAAGAACGTTCGACGTTGGTCTACCGGGACCGTGGAGAAGTCTTCCTTCAAGTCCTGCTCCTACTGTCGACCTCGAACCGTGGACTGGGTGTCAGTCCGACTCCACTGTCCTAAGGATCGAAATAAATATCGTGTGAAGAAGATACAGGTGGTGCGAGAATGCTCCTGTACGGCTCTAAGGATCAAATAGTGCATCTGTTTAATCTGGTAATTCTTTGTTAGTCAGTCATGATAAGGTTGGGAAGTGCGATGCTGTTGCTGTTGTTAACATGTAATTTTTGAGAGAGGAGATTTTTATAGCTCTATTTTTGGATAATACTCATTAATATCAGTAAATTTGTTAATACTACAAAAAAATTAATGCTCAATATCTTGCAATAAGCGAAAGGGACATTTGGTATTGATGTACAATGAACTCAAGGCCTAATATATAATATAATTTACTTGCAGTCGCCTATGACTATTCTCCCAAATGCGCAGTTACAAGAAAAGTTATAATCGTTTTAATTATATATATATATATATTTATATATATATATATATATATATAATTTCAATACATTCATTCTAATCGAGTGCATCCAAATTGAATGTACATAGCAACAGTTAGCCTATACTGATTGTAATCGATATAAGGAGCAACTTTCCATATTAGAAATGGTCAAGCAAGATGGCATAGGTAATAAATTAAATTAATTATTTTAATTATTTAAAATATATTTTTAAATTATTTATTAATCTTTTTATATTTTATTTTATATTTAAATGCCCTGGGGCCTGGGTGGTAAATGAGCCTGAGGTAAAAAAATAAGGTAAGATAAGCTTATTTTTATTAAATTAAATTATTCTTTCTAATCATTTCAATTTCAGTATAATTATCGATATAATTATACATGTAATTTTACCTAAATGTAGGCCCTATACCATCTTGCTTGACCAATTTTTATCAGATTCTGAAAAGCTGCTCCTCATATTTTAATATCGAGTTGATGCAGTTGAAAAAAGCAGTGTAAACCTTTCAAAAAATAATAATAATTGAAGGAATAATAATAATATTGAGAGTAATAATACCAATTTGAATTCACCGTATTGTTGTTGCTGTTTCCCACCCCTATGATCAGCCGTGGTGCTGATCCCTCTATCTTCGTTATTGGGAGGGCTCATCTTCTTGGATTCATCGTCCGTTTCATCATTCGAAAAGAGTGAAAGTTTCTTATTAGAATAGCATATTAGTATGTATGATTTCACCAATTCATACAAATGCGTGCTGGCCTATTGCGTGCTGGCCTATTGCGTGCTGGCCTATTGCGTGCTGGCCTATTGAGTGCTGGCCTATTGAGTGCTGGCCTATTGCGTGATGGCCTGTGGTATTATAGTATATAACCGACTGGTTGTTTTATTCTCACTAGTATTTATCGACAAAGAAACGGACGTTTAGCATGCATTGATTGATTGATTAACAATACAAGTAGTATTGAAAATATTTAAATGGTCAGAAAATATTAGAGAATTGCAAAAAGTACAATTATGATCACAATGATGATACTGAGTTTGATGTTATAATTTTATTCATAAATTAGTTGATATTTTGTTGTATAATTTAATCTACCTCTGAATCCTGTGTGTGAGTTGTGAGTGAGTTGTGTATGTGCATGTATGTGTGTTCATGTATGTGTGTATGTATATGTGTAAGTGTATTGCCAAGCTACGGGTTACGTCAACCACTGGTATTTGGTAGTTCTGATTGAGTGGAATGCAAGCTGGTAGGTCCTACATTGTTAGAGTCGATCCTGATGTCGTCGCAAAGTGATGAAACAATTTTTAAATTCGATTTGACTAATTAATTGATTGATAGATTGATTGATGGTGCGTGTTCTCATCTGTGAATATATGTGAATGGCAGCAGAGATTTATACAGCTTGAACGATATACTGCAACATAAAGATGTAAATATTCTTTTCATGAACTTTTGAACTGCAGATGTATTTATTGTAAAATGATCCTGATAATGTTTAATAGTGTATTTGTTGGCTTGGTAATTAAATTCTACCTGCTCTGTTTATGAAGTGAAAATGATTACTAAAGAAACAAGATCATTTAATTAATAGAATGACGTGCAAAAGAAAATTGGCGACGTCTCTTTGTTAGTGAGTAGGCCTACTATGAACACTCATGTATTACAAAACACAGGACAACTTCCATCAAAAGAGAACCACAGCTGACTGTTGATAAAATGCTGAATCTAGTATTACCACGGTTGAGTCAGTGCCGCATAGTTTAGACTTGAGCGTCTCGACCGGTTTTCAAAGATGCGTGATTCAAATTCTCAGACTCTCCCGTCACTGATGGTGCCTTTGGGGGATATATCCTTCTCTATCATTATCTCGAGTTTTTATTACGTACCTAACTGTGACAAAAACATAGGTCAAGCTTACAGCAATCTTAAACATTATTTGCTTTAGTCTTATAAGCATGTTATGTATAACTAACTTTTTATTAACTCCTGAACGCAAGAGGAAAACACCTCAATGGTGGTTCTAAATGTAAGAAGCTATACTTATAAGCACAGGTGAAGGTTTTGTGCATATTACATGTAGTACATGTAGTTATCGACCGTATGCGCGAAGCTGACCCCGATCCTGAACGATTGCAACACATGGATAGCAATGTCATTAACCTGACGCTGAGGCCGCCAGCTATAACATAATTACGTATAATTTGATTATTGGTACATGCCCGCCCATATGCGTTCCAAGCCAAATTATTCATCTACGTAGGGCATGCTCTTAGAAAGCATTGAATTTATATAACTTTAGCTTATTACAAGAAAACATAATAATAATTTGATCACCTATTTGAGCCTGTAGGCATATTAATAATTTAGCCGACACTCAAGTCTTCTCTCTAATTGTCTGAATTCATGATGGTAATAATTATTATAGCCAGGCGCGGATTTAGGGAGGGCAGGGGAAGGGGGGGAGGGGTGGGGGCCATGCCCCCTATCGACCTAACAGAGGAGCCGATGCCAGCCCCCCCCCTCGATTGGATTTTTATTTTTATTTTACCCATTAAAACACCTAACCTATTTTGGACCTTTGCCCCCCCTCGATTGGCCTCGATTGGATCTGCCCCTCGGCCCTCGAAAGAAATGCATTTGTTTGCCTCCCCCCCTCCTCTCAAAAATTCCTAGATCGGCCACTGATTATAGCTTAATAATGTATAAGTAGATCATCGACATTATGATACTTACAGAGACTTCGATATGTTGTGAAGAATTAAATTTATTTCTGAATCATTCTGAATCATTCACAAGAGAGCGAAGACAACCATATGCGACAGAATTTTTGAGAAATACACGGCAAGATACTTCAGTAAATTAGAAAGATTTTTAAGTAGAGTTAACGGTAAGCCTATATTGTTATAATAATAAAAGTTAATTTATTGAAATCATGTTACAATTAGATATTACAATAAATTTTGCTATTTCACCAAAACTAGTCCTAGTTAGGCCCTAGGCGTGCATTATTCCGTCACTATTTTACCTGTAGCCGATCAGGTCTTACTGTTACTTTGTAACAGGTTGAAATGGTCTATCAGTTGTGCAGTAAAGACTTGAGGCCTAGTTGATGAATGCATTTGAAACTGGCTGTACTTCAGCCAGTTTCAAATACATTCATCAACTAGGTAATCCAAGTAAATCGCATCGTATAATCGTAGACTTATAATGATAAATTTTCAAATATCAATTATATACCGTAGCCTACTCATTATACATACCTTTTACATTTAGTTAAAAAAAAGTATGAATTAAACTACTTTTTAAAATTACAAAATAATTTAATATAGTTCAGTAAACTATTAATTGTTAGCTAGCTACCCTTCACTGAAGAATTTCCGCATAGAGTGCTCATTCCATAACTCCAAATGACAAAAATATTAATGACATTTTCACTCTATATACCGTGTAAATACAACTTTGACATCCCTCTCAGTCATGCGGGACATCCTAGATTATGTCATGGGGTTGGGGGAGGGATAGTACGCCACCTGGAGGGTAACATTGAGGCTTGGGTTTAGGCGAGTAACCCGGTGGCTGCCCCCTCATGAAAATCAATCTACTTTGGGCAAAATTGACATCGCGTCTATCTTGACCATGCTAGTGATAGGAAAACTATTTCCATCTATAATATGCACGCGTACATTTTTATAGGATATACCGTTCATTAAAAATAACCTACAAGACTTGTTAAGTCTACTTTAAATTTTCTTGATGTAAACCATGTTACCGTACGAGAATTAGTTTAGTGAACTTTGTTTTCGAATAGCAGCATTATGATTTAAGCATTAATAGCAAACATTATGATTTTATATTATTTCTAAAAGCAGATAAGGTCATAATTTGTTATCGCAGATTTTGAGTGAAAATTAAATATTATAGGCCGTAATAAATTAAAAATATCTTTCTTAGACATAGCAGAACACTGAGAACAATTTTCGCACTATCTTGATTTGTATAGTTAGGATAACTGCACTAGTAAAATGACCTGTAGAGAGGTCAATGAGGATTTCGCTTTTACCTCCAACAAAAATCAACTCCCAGAATCTTCTTTACGATGGAACTTTGACTTCAAGAATGGTCTTCCGCTACAAGGAGGATACGAATGGGAACCCGTGAGATCTTACTCGGACAATCCGCTTGAATATAAAATCGTCCGGAGGAGACCCATACAAGAATCGACCTTCAAAGCCAGCTATGAACTAACTGAGAGCAGGTTCGCACCCAGAAGTACCACCAGCAGACGGCTTGATTTTAAGTCCGTGTCATCGGCATCAGATGACGAATCTTGTAATTCACAAATCAGACAACGACTGCTGTCAATGATTCAGAGAAATCTTCTTGAGTCCACAACGATTAAACAAGCTGGCAAGTACACAATAAGCCACCCAGTTATGGAATATAATCAGACCTGTATTGAATCTAAAAACTCTTCAATGGAAGGATCTAACACTGTGAAGAAAACTAATACCCCATCCTTTGCTGTGGCTAAAGTTAGAGCTGCAATTAGATTCAGATATCAGGGACATCTTCGACACAGACTCAATAATTTTGTCATTTCCAACAAAGCAAGAGAGATGGAGGGTGCATTAGGCAACACTCGACAGCAGAAATTGTCAGATTAAACATTAATTAATTAATTACCGGCTGAAGAACAAAGGAATCTGATGGAGGTAAGGTATTTTTTATGTATCATATTTAGCGTGTATTTAAGGTACATTAAAGGTAAACACGGGTCTGGCGTATGGTCCTTTGGATCGAAAGTGGGGATGGCGACCTTGCCGTTAGATTAATGACAAGTTTCACGATTGTCACCTGTGTGCTGAACGCTTCGAAACGAGATCAACTCCGAAACCTAGGAGTCAATTCTGACCTATGGTGTACCTTTACCTTTACCATTTAGGGTACATTTAGAGGTAAGGTATCTAGTTTTGGCCTAATTGTCTATTTTGTTAAAACCTAAGCTCATATTTCAAGACAACGGCACTCAATTTTGGAACTTTAAACTTTCCATTTTGAAGTTTTCCAATTTCAAGAAAGTTTTCCCTCAAATGAAGACTCATTCATTACATTTCATTTAAATTGAGACATGCATTTTCAAAGTTCTTGTCTAACTTAACTTGATTAGATTATACTTGACAGTTGACGTCATTGATGCTATTCACTCCTGATCCTGTACGATAAAATAAATTTGCTATTCGAATCAAGGATGTTATTATGACATCCTAGGCCTATACTTGGTTAACTTGGATTATGCTAAATGATACTATCTCTCTAGTGCACTGCCAAATGGTAGGTCAAAGGTACATATTCTGAAACACAGTTTGCTATCATATATGTACTCACCATTGAGCACCCCAACGATCATCAAGTTCATCCCTTCAAAAAGGCCATGCCTTTACCACACCCAAAATGTAACCTTTTTCTTTTGTATATATGCACCGTGTGGCATAAATACAGAGAACAGTGGAGCACGTTTATGTTTTTCAGTTTCTACCCCAAATAACTGAGTGTTTAATTTGATATTTGGCATACATCAACAGATTCCTATCGGTAATGTATTCTGACAATTTCAAGAGAATTGGAAGCATAGTCACCGAGATATTACATTCTGTGCGTGACTCCTAGTAGGATCCTGATTCCCAATATGGAGAGAACAGCATAATAATTATCACATGTATTATAAAGTAGCCAGTGCCTTACTCATTCGACTGTATATGCCGTTTTTTATTCTTGCCTATAGCTTACACGTGACAACCGCACATGTTTGACACATAGTCGCCAGATGGCGTTTTAATTTTTTATTTGTTGCGTATTTTTTGTCTCTTTATTTTGTTTACTCATTCGACTCCTGATAAATTCTCTATCTTCGAATACCAGTTACATGGCGCACAATAAGAGCCGGAGCAGATTCAAATAACCATCCTGCAACTTGTTTTTTTATACTTTTCTTGTCGACTGACCTGGGATTCGATCCTAAGTCACTTGCATTTGAGATGAACACTCTACCAATGTCGCTAACCCACATGGCTTACTATATGCTGTATTGTCCATATTGGGAATCACGACCTTATTAGGAGTCACTAGATACAATATCTCAGTGATTATGCGTCCAATTCTCTTGAAATTTTCAAGATGATTTGCAAATAGGCCCACACCAATATTTTGGTAGAAACTTAAAAACATATAGTGTTCTCGGTATTTATACCACACGGTATATATTCTGACTTCCCAGGTGTTTCCCGTTGCCTTCCTCAGTATGAAAATATCTGCGTTAGTCGTTGGTCAATTCTCAAGTTTCCCGGACCCAACTCGGGCAAATTATGCTAGTAAACTCTAATGTAGCTCGTTCAATAAACAACTAGGCTATGTTGATTCTCTAATAACTAGACATTATTGAATCATTGTTTTATTCTAGCATCTACAATTTTATTTGCATTTTTACGTTGTGTGTCATTTTACTATTTTATATCAATAAAAACAGTTTTTGTAGCATGAGAGGCAAAGTAGACAGAAGTTTCCAGTTCTAAAAGTGTTGGAATATTTAAATGATTAATAACATTCAATTTGCTTTATTTTATCACAATATTATTTATAATTCCATTTATTGCCTACCGTAACTAATCAATATTTAATTGTTTCAGAGCCTGGCCAATTGGTGAAGTGTTCAGCTGCATTGGAGGTTACGAGTTCGTGCGACAGTCTGTGATATAAATTATACAATTACAGAATATAACTGTAATAAATAATTATAGTCTTACTTTGAGTTTACCATTGCATCCGGTTAATTGTGTATGGATATTATTACTATTTGTATTATTATAGAGATGCCTCCATATAGGCCTACTAATATACTGAAATGCGTCGTTATCAAAGTTATACAAGAGAAGATTTATAACACGACATCCTGCTACTTGTTGAGTCTTAATGTAACAATAATAAAGTAAAGACAAAATGGCGCCTATTGATACGACTGGCTATTATGTCCATTTATTACGCTTTGATCAGTGGACCTTAAATTTAATGATTAGGCTATACGTTTTTATCAGAGAGAGAATAACATAAAAAGTAATAAACTGGCGCTATTGATAATTATCGGACAAATAAATTTAGGCTATCAGGTAATTACAAAAACCTTACTCTTCTCTTTCAGCGCAGGCCATGTTTTTCTGGTTGAGTTTGGGTAGATCAGCTAGTGTGACCTATCATGCTGTCCAAGATGTCCCTGATATTGTCGTCAACTGATGATCTCTAGTAGAAATTATTCTATTGCCGCCCCACTGCCGAAATATATGACGCGACGGAACGTAAGGAGGTCTACAGTTCGACTGTCCCATAGTTCAGCAATAGGACAATATTATTGTCCTATAGGATTTCTCCAGGATTTCTCTAGGATTCTGTTTAAATTACCATTAGGAAAGTCCAATAGGATATTTTACTTGCGTAATCGGACGGTAAACTGTTATTTTAGTTTTTACTTTTAGTAGCTCCATAAAAGTTCTCCGTAGATGTATAGCACCATCGCCCATCGCACATGCTTTCAAAACTTACTTTTTTGCATGAATGCATAGTTTATATGCTGAAGAATATTATAGGTACTGAGTTATTAACTAGCTTTCGTGATTTTTAAATAATTTGATTGAAAACGACGTACTTTTGTTATTGAACATGGAACACAATATATTTTTATCTATAGATAATGGATTGCCGTATAGATAATGGATTGCCGTATAGATAATGGATTAATTCAATTTGTGTACAAACAACTTGACAAATAAGATATAATGTAAAATGCTTCATTACTTTATAAATAATTATCTTATTTTGCATCAAGATCTTAACTGTAACCTGCATTTTTTTTTTTTAAACATCTTCTGTCGAGAATTACACGCCAGTCCTGCAAACTAGCTCGTACTTTTCTGGTGAATTCAATGATGCAAATCCCGTGGCCCAGTTGTTAAGAGCAACTACATTTTACGCAGAAGGCCTAGATCCCAGGGAAAATCAACTAGAGAGTAAAATCTCGGACTTTCATACTGTTAACTAATATCTCTATCCCTCCTTTGGTCGGTTTATTATAATTTATTAGAGTGTAGTGGGTGAACGCCACAGAAATTGCGATGGTAATGCACAGGATCCTATTGTTAGACTGGCGGCCATGCCACCGGATTTATTGCAATTGTCAACTGTGTGCTGAAATCGATTAAAATCGGGATCAGATCTTATCTGAGTTTTGACATTATTTTCATGACATAGCTTTACCTTTATCTTTTGAAACATATAGGTTTAAATTTGTAGTAAGCTTGCGAGGTGGAAATATTATGAACGCGCTGGTTATTGTCACGGAAAAGTTGTATTTGATAACATAAAAATATATTCAGATATTTTTATTAAATTACTATGCTCAATAAAAGACACCAAAATCTTGAGACATAAATGCCTGATTCTGATAGCACTGAAGAGATATTCATTGAGGATACTGTACGACAAGGGCTTATGCTGTAATTCCAATGCTATCGTTATGTATTAGCGACTGTGTGGTAACACACTGACTAAATGCTACAATAGAGCACTGTTTTAGAATTGTCAGAACACTGATCTCCTCTTATACCGGGTATTCAAAACAAATAACAATTATCTAATACAAACTTGTTTCAAATACAGCACACGCGAAGACCACACATATGATCAGTGGCGTAGCCAGGTTTTCACACCAGGGGGAGCGGAAAATAATTAAAAAGGCCCCTAAAAACAGAATCAACATGTGTTATAAAACATATCACGAGCGGATTTAGGGGCAAGAGCAGCCGGGGGGGGGACGAGCGGGGTCCACAGCCGCTTTGGATTGAATTTCTTTTTTAAATTATGTATGAAATCTGCTTATTTTACTGTTTTCAGCCCCTGGACATTTTAAGTAGTTTCTAGGCTATATAATGAACCAACATCCAACGATCTCCACCCTGCTCGCCCACTAAACAGGCATCTGAGTCTAGGACCGTTTATATGATCTATACAAGTTCTAGATTCAGATGCCTATTTAGTGGGCGAGCAGGGTGCAGTATGACCCCTCATTTTAAAATTTGCTGCATTTCAATAATATCTTTCACTATCTGAGAATGTATTTCCTGATACTTTCAAACAAGCCATTGTTTCACCGCTTATAAAAAACCAATCTCTTCCTAAAGATGAGTTGTTTAGTCATCGTCCCATCTCCAATCTTAACTTCATCTCAAAATTACTAGAAAAGGTAATCTACTCACGCATCAGTGCACATCTTGAATCTTTCCCCTCTGTTTCTAACTTTCAATCAGCCTATCGTAAATTTCATTCAACCGAAACTGCACTACTTCGAATTCAAAACGATCTTAGTCTTGCAATGAATTGTCGCCAAGTTTCTGCTCTTGTTTTGCTTGACCTATCTGCCGCCTTTGATACTATTGATCATACTATACTACTTAAAAGGCTAAATTCATACTATGGTATCTCTGACTCTGCCTTTTCCTTGCTTTCTTCTTACCTTTCCAATCGTTCTCAATCTGTTACTATTGATGGTGATATGTCTCAAAGTCTTCCTCTTACTCGTGGTGTACCACAGGGCTCAGTTCTTGGCCCACTCCTCTTTATATTGTACACTACTCCAATCAGTGATGTACTAACTGATTCTTCT
>JAQFZF010002294.1:0-12634 GCA_034695365.1 Enchytraeus norvegicus
CAGTACCTTCAAACACACACTGCACGACCCGATGTGTTTAACATCTCCCTGTGAGGTCGACCTGGTCTGACTCTGTGACATTTAGCGCCGTTTTTTGAACGTATGAGCGAACTTATCGCAGATACTGAGATACCGGTATTCCTAGAGTAAAACCGATGATTCTAATTAATTTAAATTAGGCTATCCAATGATACGACTGTTTTAATGTGATCATCCATTTATCGACATCACTAGCTAATGACAGTGTTCCTGGTTATATCGTATATTTATTTCAACAGAACTAAGGACCAATGACTACTAGAATCAGTGTAATAATTTATAACAGTTTAATGATAAAATTCTATAAACAATCCTCCATTGTTTACCGTGACGTCACTTTTATAGCTAGGGACATCACATTCTCCACAATCAACAGACACCCTCCCCCCCAGGTACCCCTCGAGGGACAAATCTCAGGGAGGGGGTTTCGACAAATTTGAGGGGGGTGCATGTACACCCCTCCCCCCCACTGGGGGGGTAGATAAATCCATGGCCATGAGAGCAAGGATTATTAGTATTGTTTATTAGTATTGTTCTAGTGCCTATATTAGCATTTCTATGAAGCCAATATACAGAAAATTCTCAACAGTGTGTCTTAGCATTTATTTTAACAAGACGATTCAGAAATCATAGTTGAAAAGAAACGTTTCGTAATATAGTGACATCTCCTGATTAACCATTGATGTTTCACATATCGGTTTGCAGCAAGAATCAATGCACAATGCACATCAAGGCGAGCATAAACCAGAAAAGGGCGCCAAAATGACATAGTAAAGAAAATTAGTTGTTTATAGTAATTTTTACTAATTTTCTTATGGTAAATTTGAAAGGATTCGCCGATTTTTAAAAAATTACTCCGAACATAGAGAATTAGCAACTCGACATCTCGCCCCATTATTATAATGGCTATAGAAACCAGGTTAACATCGAACTCGTCTTGTCTATTGGCTAAACCTACAACTCTATTACTTTCTATTCGGCAGAAGTATTTGCAGGAGTGTTCTGGCGATTTGAAGGCTGAAGCTGTCTGTAGTTGCACATTCTGCTTGGGACGTCCCTGATATTACATTCTGATGAGTAACCGGACGTTAAAACCACATTGGTTGATTGATTGATTCAATAGGTTAAGAGTCCGGATCGGGTTTCATACTTTCCGTATTTGAACCAAGGGCTCGCCCGTCACTGATGTAATTGACCGGACCAGAAACTGATCTTAATTCGGCTTTAGCGTTTTAGTACAGAATTTCACCAAAAACTATTCTAATTCTCTGTACTAAGCAGTCCTGTGAAATATTAAGAATGATCTAGGCGAATTTAACGCCAGTTAAACTCGTTTCGAGATCTAAAGTCTGCATCAGTGACGGGCGAATAGAGTCTAGGCCGATATTAAATGAAATTTAAAATGAAATTAAACATGTAGCACTATTCAAAGAAATTTGTATTGGAAAAGGTAGCCTAAGGATGAACAGTTTAATATGGTGGCTAAGTCTAATGCGGATCGATCGTTTTCCAGATATTCACGGTTCTTATCTCACATAAGTTTTTCCTCTAATTAATCAATCAATCAATCAGCTAAGGCTTTCTCAAGCCAAATAATCAGCTGTGGATTTCCTCTAATATTGCTTCCGGGCGACAAATGATACTCTAAAACCCTGGATCCGGGATCTAGATAACGAATGTAATTAGGATATCTAAATCAGGAACTGCCTTTCCCAGATTATTTTATTTTAAGTAGTCTATTAAGATAGTAGTTGCTTCACTTGGTTTATCAATATAATCATTAACACTGCACAGCTGAAAGTGCCAAGCTGATTATAGTGACTATTATGATAGAATGGCACGGTATGGGGTATAGTAGATGAGGTAGCTATTTACAACCCCAATCGGTATGATAATGAATCTCTCTGCGCCAAGATATTGCAATATGCAATATGTCTTGAGCCTAATGTTTATACATAAACTAGAAAATGAGTCGTTGGTAGCATTGACAGTTGACAATGATCTATTTTTGGCACAGCGGCTTTTAGCTCAAACTAAAGTAACTGATAAAGAGATGGCAATGGAGGCAATGGAATAGTGGTAAATCGATGTGGTTTTACGGGCTAGAGGAAAACTGATGTAAAGAGTGTGCACACAAAATAGCTAAACCTCAACAAATAAGAATTACTTGTAAGAATTTACACACATTACAAAGCCCCTCCCAGGATGATTGTACCCCCCCCCCATTCTCACAAAATACATAATTATATATCCGCAAAAGCAGCAGCTGTTCGTTTCTTATTTACAAACAACTTCTGCATGACAAGGACTTCTGCAAGGAACGTTAATGACTTCATTGAGATTGAGCAACAATGGAATATTTGTGGGAATTGAGCGGGAATTGACTTACAGATATATTTACCTGTAATTTTAAAAGCGCCAATAACATTACAATGAGGATTAAACGTCCGATTTACCACCGGAAGGCTATGTCAGTGATTAGCTTCTCAGCAATCGCTGACGACCACTGTAACATGACATTGTATAGTCTAATTTGTATTAGTTAAAACTGTAGCTTATCACAGTAGCATCGATCAATATTCTCAATCTATCCTCAGACTATCTCTATCTCTCTATTTTTTACTATATATGTATATGCCTATGCATTCATTTCTATTTACATGCATTTGTTTTCCAGGGTTCACAGGGATAACTATGGTGCCGGTGGTGCTCGGGCAACGGGCACCACCACTTTTTGAGTGTCATGGTGATGGGCGCCACCACTTCTTGGGACGTTTTTGTACAGGGGGGGAGGGGGGGGGGGTGGTGACGAAACATCTTTTGCATAGTATCCATAGTAACTCCATATGGTATGCTATCCATGCATAGGCTATCCATGCATAGTATCTAGTATGCGCATGTCTATCTACATTTAAAGTTTATGCACATTTCCTCCGGTTCATATTACGCGATTGGGCGCCACATCTTAATTTCCACATCTTAAAGTAATTCACCACATCTTAATTTCCATCTATGCCCCTGAATGGGTCAAATAGTGTCTGAATAATATCACTTTCTGCAGTATGAGCAATATATGAATGGGTTATATTGTAATAATTTTCAAATCGGGTAGGGGGGGGGGAAGTGTAAGGCCGCCCCCACCTTAATCCGAGCCTGAATGATTATAATTATAATAGCATATTCCATTAATCTCACCACATGGCGAGATATCCGGGATTCGAATTCAAATTCAACTAGTCGTTAGAGTGTGTCTTGGTAAATGTACACCGACTGCTTGCTATTATAGCAATGGTGAGTAAAGTAGCTTGCCACGGCTTACAACTCGTGGTATTCAATGGGCTTTCAACTCGCGACCTCATGATTCAGAGGCCGCAGTGCTACCATTAGACCACGGAGCCTCTTCAGTGATAGTGTTGAATGATAATGAAGACATCTTTCTAAATAAGAACCTGTCTCTTCCTGTTCCTATTGGTCTATTTCCTTTGTTTACGTCACGTGATTCGATGAGATAGGGGTCAGTGAGTGCATCTATGTGGTCACACATTGACTCACAACTGCCTCATAATGATTGTAGAGTTATGGATAGAACACATGTGTGTGTGTGAATAGTGTGACAAGCTGTTGCTGTAACTACACATAATGATTGTAGGAAGAGTTGTAGATAGAACACATGACGCATGTGTGGAATAGTCAATCTATCAATCAATGCGAATTTGTCGTCCGTTTCATCATCTGACGACGACATCAGGGAATAGTGTGACAATCTGTGCAGTAACTACGAAAGTTATTAGTTATTATAGTATTACACTGTAAATAATTGTTAATAATTAAGCACATAGACTAGTACTAATAAATTTATATTATGCTAGAGAGTTGTAGATTGATAAAGGTATAACGTACGTTTCCTCATCCAGGCATGATTTTATGGATCGACATCATCCCAATGAGGAAATGGACATCAAACCTTTATTATTATTATTATTATTATTATTATACTTAATGCCCTGTCTGATAAACGACCGTGGGCTAAAAATACGATAACATGGATGTTATAACACATTATTATTTTATTACACTGATTTTACTATTATTAGGCCTACTATTCTTATTCTTATTCATGTGTATATAGAAGAGTGTGACAGGCTGTTGCTGCGACTACACATTACACAAGTTATTATACATTATAATAGTTAAACTCATAGTAGGCTATATTTTTAAGGATACAAGTTAAGATTTACTTGCAGGTTATTTAATTAATCTTAAAACTGTATCTAGACTGCTTAGCACAGGCCTACTTATCATGTTAGTGTATCGTTGGCTAAGCTACTTTTCTCTATCGTCGTTGTTAAGTCTTTTACCGCTCATTGCCAAATTAGTATAAAGGCCTATTTATTATTATTATTGAAGATTAACATACTTTATTTGATATAAATTGCATTGGCTGGGTTATCTTTATACAACATCCAACTACCTGATGTTCTAGCACTGCAAAACGAGCTCAAAATTAGATACAGTATGACGAGACTGTATTTATGAAATTCGGCTGCTACTGATGCTGCTTTACAACCACTACAAGCTGCTTTATGCCTACTGCATATAGCCATGTCCCTGGTATCGTCGTCAGATGCTGATATAGACTGAAATACAAACTTTCCAGTTGCACAGAGCGTCTTATGAATTAGATGTTTACATTGCATAGTATAGTATATGTGATTTTCAGAAACAAAAACTTGAATACAGTATTCACTATACTATAAATCTATAAATACTGAGGACAATGCTGTCCCCGATTAGAATATGTGTGCCATCGTCGGACCGTATCACATATAATGGAACATCTGAATTTGGATACAGCTGCTCAAATATGTCATCATGTGCGCAAACTTACAAAACTCAGAACAATTTCACATCCCTATCCGATCGCGATTTACTAACACTAGAAGCTCTGAACATGCTTTTGTTCGTCAGAAACTCCCAAACAAACTCTAAAGTAGAAAATACCGAAGAAACAATAAAAACAAACGAATGGATTCATTTGCTACAAACTTCGGATCGCTATAAGACTGAGATGTGTAGATCGTTCAAAGAGAATGGAAGGTGCAGATATGGAGGAAAATGCCGGTATGCACATGGTTTGAATGAATTAAGGGTAGTTGGACGACATCCTAAGTACAAAACCGAACGATGTCGTACCTATCACGAAAAAGGTTTCTGTACGTATGGACCTCGTTGTAATTTCCTTCACGAAGAACAAGAAAGGCAAACTACCCCAGATCTAATTGGGTTTAATTATACCAACGCACAATGCCAAATCAACCCATTGATCAATTCCCATCAATTTCTTGCCCTAGCTTCTTCAAATTACCTGGAAGCCAGGAACGATGTCAGATGTAATCGTGATAACGTCAGCTTGAACACTTCGGTGACTTCACTTAGTGATACGTCACAATGCGGTAGTAGAGCGGATAGTCCAGCAATGACGTCAGAAGAACATCAATTACGTCATCAACTGTCGCTTCTATTTCCTTTCAACTCGTCGTAAAAATGGACTGCTGCTTGGGATTTCTTGGTGTTCTTGACTTCTTTTACACCTCTATATGTATGTCTCGCTAAAAATCAGTTTTTACTGCATTTTTTGGGTAAGGGAGTCGGGTTAAACTAAGGCTAATTAAGATGGGACAAGGGTCATAACTTGATATCTGAACTAGTTAACTTTTCATAATCTTTAAATTATGGGGGGGGGCCGGGAAACATTTCCCTATCGGCCCCCTTAAATTCGCGCTTGTGATTATGATATCCACATCCGATGATGAAAGTACGTTGATCTTGTAATATATTGCATATAACTCAACATCTTTCTACTATATTATAGTGCCTTATTTCTAATTGTGTACGTAGTTCTCGAATGTAGAATTTTAGATGCAGAAAATAGTCAGGCCTTACTGCCAGTCTTGGAAACAATGGCAAACACTATGCGTTTGACGTCCGTTTCATCATCTGAATATGATATCAGGGACGTCTCCAACAGCACAAGCGATGCTAGCAAATTCACTCAAACGCAGTTAGCTATAATAAGTTGTGAAAGAGAAAAAGGGGTTAAGTTTAACAATGGTCCAACACAATCATTTATCCATATGACAATACTCTTAGAGATATTGTGAAATTGTATGTGTCTATGAATACAATATTTTTAACCGTGTTGGATCCGGCAAACATAAGAATAGACCAGCCGAAAGCTGCATGCGTTTCGTAGAAGCCGACAAATGCAGTCACTGATTAAGAACACCAATCAGAAAACAAAATTAGCTCCTAGAAAATATGACATAGCCTACAAACTCAACAGTTGTATACCATGGACCTGCCGTTAGGCAGTGCACTGAGAGAGAGAGACAATATTTATGTTAGCCGTCACAAGTAATCCCTGTGTCATTCTTTTTTTCTTATTACAGACGGTGCTATAAAAATTGACATAAAATTAACTAATGATTTATTTGCGTAGATGTAACATTAATGGGCAATTAATAACAAAACTATAGTACTAGATTGTAAATGGCTCAACGGTGTTTTAAGCAAGTATAGATCTAATTAAAACGCTTTACTCGAATAATGTACTCAGGCTCTTTTGCCCTGGTTAATGGACTTGCACTGTTTTGGATCTCGCTTTCTCTTCACTCTATGTATTGGAGACTGTGTTGTGGTGGTATAGACCGTTTGCAGTTGCACAGTCTGCTTGAGACGTCCCTGATATCGCCTTCGGGTAAGGAAACGGACTTTAAATCCTCAATGTATTGTATTGTATTGTGTCCTGGCTCGGTCCATTGCTGATAAGATAATAGTGTCAACATAGTGTTAACAAAAAGGTATCATTCGCTATGGCAACTGGCTATACACTTAGCTTCACAGTTTTTTTACCCTTTCAACATCGTTAACCAAATCAGGAATTAGTCTATTTTGAACTTTTAATATTAATATTCCTGATGTATAATGATTACTCGATGATAGTTAAACATGTTAATTTTTTATAATGTACCAAGTGACTGTTAGTTATGTTTTGTTATGTTTACCAGTAGCATGCATTTAGTACTGAGATTTTATTTACCGGTACCATTATGTCGTGTTATATTAATTTATTGCTTTTTGCTTTTTAAACGTTCTTTTTGCTTTTCATTAATTGTCTTGTTATTTCACGTGTTTAGATTCAATACATATAAGAGGACATTCGAAACAATGAGGCTTTAACGTCAATTTTAGCACTCGAAGGTGATACATAAGAAACAGCTACCCAGTCATGCCCATGTGATAAATAGAAGCAATTTTCTAATATTTTTCTCAGGGTTTAGGAGAAATTCAGTAATCAAAATGGTTAATGCATTAGTTTTGAAGGAACTGCTAGCAAACACAATGCGATACAATGAGGAATTAACGTCCGGTTCCTCACCCGATGGCTGTGTCAGGGACGCATGGTATAGAGTATATAATTGTAAAATATCCGTTTTATTTTTCCAGTAAATACACAAATATTATTTGTCATAATATTAAAAGAAAATGCTATAAAAGATACATTACAAAACAACATGATTTTAACGACCGTTTCATCATCTGACTACGATATCATGGACGTTCTCCAACAGCACAGCAATACTACTAGTCCACTCAAATGCAGGTAACAAATCATAAACTTGTACTGAAAGAGAACAGAGGTCAACACTGGACAAACATGGTGCAAGTCCATTTATCCATATAACTGACCGTAATAAAATTTAAATATCTAAGGCAGAAAACTGAGTTCTAAGCTTACTACAGAATATAGTAATCCTCAAACAAGAACGAATACGAAGTGGAAAGATAATAAAACATATATTTTATTTGTACACTGAAGAACAAACATATTATGCTTGAAAAGAGCATACAACGAATCCAGGCGTATACAATACAATACAATAACACAATATAATGTAATACAGTTCAAAGCACTACAAACGTATTGAGTACATACATGTACTATAAATACAATACCAAACGGACATGTAGAGCCTCTACATACAATGTATCTCAGAAGCGCATAAATAATACATAAAGCGTATACAATGCATTTACAATGTATCCAGGGTATTATAGAGTCACTACATTGACAGCAAGCTATTAGCCTGAATAGCTTTACAATATAATTCTCAAATGCCTCGATAAAAGAAATCTTACTCATTATTATAAGTTAATGACATCTAACCTCTATAATTATGGATGCACTGATGCATGTTTCCTGCTAATAGACACATACAAAGAAGCTGCAGATTGATTGCAGATTGATAGCTAGTGATAATGCAAGAAAAGGGAATGAATAAGATTTTTCCGAATAATTGAAGCATCTGCCTATCCCTTGACAATTGTAATTTTAACTTCATTCACATTCTTGTCATTTAAATAATCCTGATTGTGAGAGAGAATAAAAAGGTGCTTGCCATTTGCGCGTAAGCACATGTAACATATTGAAGTCAAAACGAATCAAAGACGTTTAAAAAAATACAATATTATGGGTTTAACGTCCGTTTCATCATCTGACGACAACTAGTATAGCTGGGTCACGAATAGTTCAAGCAATACTAGCTGATCCAGGCAAACAGTTTAGGCTGACAACTCAATGATCTGATGAAGTGTGTTACAGACTACAGTCTTAATCAATAATAACAATAATAAAGGTTTAACGTCCGTTTCCTCATCCAAGGATGATGCAAGGGACGTCAATCGATACGTATTTTAAATTCCTTTCTGACACGTTCTCAAGATCCTGTAAACTTGTTTCTTCCTTTCGGATGATTCAACAAGGTGTCACATCCGCCTATTATCTGCCTATTTCCGGTAACCCCCCCCCCCCCCTCTCCTAGGTTTTCCTGCTACACAGGGTGTGAAATTATTTAATATGACAAGCCATGCAGACTCAGGTTTAGTTGGACAGGAGAGATGCCCCCTCGAGGAGAAGGGGGGGGGGGGCTCTGGCCCCTCGATTGAAATGTGTATGATACTAATTCTGCACCAAATCTACATCTTGTGACTATTGGCCCCTGGTCCAAATATAATTGACCAGCCCCCCCCCCAACCTCAATTTAGCATGTCCCCCATAGATACAGATGTATATGCTTGCTTCCCTGGAAACCTTAAATGCGACACTGAGGTTGTATTATCAATGAAGGTTTCTTTGATTTAACATACTTCACTTTTGGTAAACTCTATAAAATATGTATGTCTCGCATGTACTGTATGTATATCTCGCTGACTTAGTGGTAGCGTCGTGGACTTTCAAACCTAACGTCCGGGGTTCAACTCTCGGTAGAGCCGATAAGAGAGTAAAATCGGACGTACAAGTGGGATCGTTGATCGTGTGTTGTGCACGAAATTGATCTTAAACAAGCATCTGATGCTTCCTGACCTATACCCACCCCCCCCTCCCCCCCAAAAAAAAGACAGTTACGATTATTTTGTAGTGGCGCTCGTGGTTGAACGTGTAAATTGCGTATGAAAGATTCAAATCCCGAGGATCACCCGTCACTGACGTAGAGATTCGGCCTCGAATCAGGCGCCACATTTGGGTTTTAGCCTGTACCATAGGGATTTATCGTTCGGTTCCTCACCCGAAGGCGATTTCAGGGGCGTCTCAAGCATACTATGAGCAGACGAGACTGCAAGCAGTCTAATACCAGAACAATCTTGTCAAAGCATAGACAGAGGATAAAGCGAGATCGTTTGTATCATTTCTTTCTAATTATTCAAATCACACTAAATGTAATAGCGGTTTAACGTCCGGTTCATCATCTGACGACGACATCAGGGATATAATTGCACGAAAAGACAGTAATGTTAGTTCCAGGAAATAATTTACCCAAATTGAAACAATTCATTCAATTGTATAGGAGGAGTGGTTCAATACAACAGAATTACAGTCCAGAGCAGGGATTAATGTTGCAATGAAACTGAAATGCTCGCTAGTATTTCATTACATTATACAATCTAATTAACTCTCAGTTTCACTCAAACCTCTCAAGCACTCCTGTTTCCCAAGTTCTCAATCCGCTCACGTCAAGAGGCGGTCAACTTTCATTGACCTTATAATCGACTCATCTCTGCTTCCATTTAACAATTCTGTTCTTAACTGAACTATGTGCATCGTCTTAGCAATCGGATTTGACTTGTATCCCATGCAAAAAGCTGATTATAATAATTACGTAAACAAGTTAATGATTGCAATTTTCAAATTCGGATTCTACACTCTACAGTTTTCCAAATTAACAATCGAAAACAATCATTAGGCCTTACCATGATGATATAAAGTTAAATTATAATGGTCCACTTCTCTTTCTAAATTGTTTTTTGTGTTCCATTATTTTCAACAACTTCATGATTAATGGTACCTTGCATTTTGCTAGCGCGGCAATGGTTCTAGCGCAGGTACATGATAAACCTACCAGATACTCTCGAGTCATCCTTTTTGTTGACTGACATGAATTTCGAACCCTGATCACTTGCTTCTGAAGCGGACACTCCATCAATGAGTCAACTCTTCCCGGAGTTGTTAGGTACTTATATGGACCCATTCTTGCCAAATCTCGCATACACTCTCAACCGCTACAAGAGCTCTCTGGTCCTGCAGGAGTTAGTTAAAACGACCGAACAGAGGGAACAGTTTGCAACAAATGAAGTTAGATATGCACCGAGTGACCCGAGCTAGGCCCCTCCCAAGTGGGTTCACGATGTAAACAAATGAGATTTGAGTGCATTGAGATCACAGAGTACATTCTGACACGCATCATATACTGCCCTCTTAATCTATTTGACCACTACACCCCCCCCCCCCACATCCCCTGGGGCTTCTAACCCTTTGACCTCACTGAGGTTAACATGCCCCGAAATGCACTCACCAAAGGCCCCAATATGTTTATAGTTTTGTGGAGTGTGCAGGAATAATATGTACACTCTTCACAAAAACTACAGGAGGCCTATTCAATCGGTCAGTAGGTTTTGTATGAAAGTATTGTAAGTACACCCTGGATACCGGAGGTGTACTATTATAGTACACCCTGAGACACTGTAGGGTGTACTATTATAGTACACCCTGAAACTCTGCAGGGTGTACTATTATAGTACACCCTGGAGCACTGTAGGGTGTACTATTATAGTACACCCTATGTACTATTATAGTACACCCTGGAGCACTGTAGGGTGTACTATTATAGTACACCCTGGAGCACTGTAGGGTGTACTATTATAGTACACCCTGAAACTCTGCAGGGTGTACTATTATAGTACACCATCTGACCGGTTCCATACTTAGTCCAGTTCGTCTCTAATAATTGTAATCTGCAATTAGAGAAGCTTGTGTCAAAGTACTTCTCCATTCACTAATTATTTTAAACTCTTCTGAGACTCAGTCAAGTTTGGCCTCTAGTAATTTTAATGGGCTAAGCTTGTTATTGGTTGATTGATTGATGGACTGGATTGACTGACTGGATTGGTTGGTTGGTTGATTATTTATGTATTATATGACTTAATGAAGATTTATGGTTGATTGATTGATAGATTTATTTATTTATTGATCGATCGATCGATCGATTGATCGGCTGATTGACTGATTGACTGACTGATTGATGTATCATTCTCGTTCTTCATAATCAGTCAAAGCTTTGTATATGAGCCAGCGCATTCTATGATCTCTTGCTCATAAATACTCAGTAAATCTAATCACCGATTGGCCATCAACAGAGCTCTCCAATAAATTACACATTTGAGGATCATAATAATCGCTCTGTTTGTCGAACATTGGATCATCTGTTTCATCTCAATTTCACCACGTGGAGGGGCTTGATTTACAGGGGTCTGGGGGTCCCTCGACCTGAGAGGGAGGGGGGGGGGAATGGCCCACACTCGGTATAAAAATTGCAATTTGACCCATAAAATACCAATTTTGTGTCCCACTTGATAGCCTCGATTTAACTTTATTCAAGAAAATTCATGTAAAAAATTGGCTCCTCAAATTGCATAGAATAACCACTAAGGAACAGTGGAACACCTTTGACAATTTCACTACACGCGGAATCATTTATGAGACAGTATTACAGTAGCCTATGTTCAAAGAAAGCTCTCATAAATTTCTATATTATATAATCCTATTCTTCATACTATAGAATAATAATAATTTATGAGCGCTTTGAACATATTTCGGTCGCCATTACTACCCTGCAGGCAATGGCGGATCCGGATTTTTTACACGAGTCAAATTTTTCATTTATTTTTTAGGTTAATTCGAGGTCGATCGAGGGGGCTGGTAAGGGTAAAATATTGGTATTTTAATGATTGGTATTCAAATATTGGTATTTTAACTATTTCTTTTTCTTGTTCTGATTCTGATCAGTCACTAGCTAAACTCTCCTCAGGTCTTGATCAGGTTTATTCCTGGTTCTGCACTAATCGTCTCTCAGTCAATCCTGCAAAAACTGAATGCTTTCTTATTGGCACCCCTCAGGAAAGATCTAAAATAACAAATTCTTCTGTCTACTTCCAAAATCTTCCACTGACTCCTTCTCAAACTGCACGAAACCTTGGAGTC
>JAQFZF010002295.1:0-12632 GCA_034695365.1 Enchytraeus norvegicus
AAATAATAGCTGAGATAAGAAATTTGTGATAGGCGTTTCATATAAACTCAACTAGAGGCGACCCACGTCAACGTACATGCTAAATAATACCATCAACAGATTCACAGAAGAGCACTCTTCAAAACGGTATAAAAAATTTGTTTAATACTTCGATCTGTGTAATTCATAGTGAGTGTGAGAAGTGGTGTGTAGCCCGCGGCCACTCCCAGTGGCCTCGACGACCTGCGGAGACTGGTGACTCGCGTCCTTAAAAGGTTAATAATTAATATAAAGTATCAAATATATGAATTAGATATATTAAATATATGAGGTATTGCATCAAATAATTCCAAATTGTATTTGTTATTTGTAGATGATGATTTTTAAAGAATCGTACAAGTCCACTGTTAAACCATCAAGATCCCATCGGAGTCTGGTTCAAATCCCTCTAGCTAGTCCCACAGCTGCTGACAGCTGTGACTCTGCAGCTGTGACCCCTAGCAGCAGCAGCCAGACAGCTGTATCGGGGACGACTCCGGCACCACCGCGCAGACGCAGGGTCAGGTGCAAGAAGTGTGAGAGATGCACTCGTACGGAGTGCGGGGAGTGCCTGTACTGTCAGGACATGAAGAAGTTTGGAGGTCTGGGTCGTCTCAAGCAGACCTGTGTGGCTAGACAGTGCATAGCACCCATCCTACCCACAGCTGCTATCTGCTATGTGTGTAAGAGAGGGGAGGAGTCTGACCCTAGTGGGGGCAGGGCTAGGGAGGTGGAGTCTAGTGATGTGGGCGTGGTTGAGGGTGATGTGGGCGTGGCTGAGAAACTGATTGACACCTGTCAGAATGTACTGGATGATAATGAATTGGGAGGTGTTTCGAAAATGGGTGGAGCTACTTCTACAGTGGGAGGAGCTTCTTTTACAGAGGTTGGAGCTTCAACTAAAGAAGGTGAAACTTCTACCTCAGTGGGTGGAGCCTCATCTAAAGAGGGTGGAGCTTCTCCCTCAGTGGGTGGAGCTTATACGTCAGTGGGTGGAGCCTCATCTAAAGAGGGTGGAGCTTTTCCCTCAGTGGGTGGAGCTTATACCTCAGTGGGTGGAGCCTCATCTAAAGAGGGTGGAGCTTCTATCTCTGTGGGTGGAGCTATGTCCCAATTGGGTGGTGTTTCCGCTGAAGTAGGAGGAGCTTCAGAGATGGATATGGGGATTAAGGCGGGGCAGCTGATGGAGTGTGGTATATGTTGGAAGATCTGCCACCCGGCCTGTCTGAAGGAGGCGTGTCCTTGGTTGAGCAGTGTGGGCGTGGTGAACGATGACCTGCCAAACAGCTGGGAGTGTCCAGTATGCTGTGAGCAGGGCAAGCACGGGCAGAGCAAGGTAGAGCATTGACCTCCTGTAATAATAATATTTAAGGTTTAACGTCTGTTTCCTCATTCAAGAATGATGTCAGGGACGTCCTAACATCACATATCACTAAAATCCGGTTCACCCATAATTGTTTTAAAATATAAATATTCTACAATTAATACGGCTGCTACAAAGTTTGTCTGTACATGAGCAGTTTTGTTTAACGTTCACTGATTGATGTATTGGGTGCGCGTGTTGATGTGGGTTGAATATTTATTAGGACATTGGAGAACGTTTTGCACAAATAGGATCAGAACAAATCAAGATGTTCACAAGTAGAATGTGAGCCCTGTGTTGATGGATTTATCAAAAACATAACGTTGAGAATACTGGTATTACCTAACACTTCTATTAGTTGATTCATTATTACTGTCTTTTCTATCGTACTTTTCTTAGGCTTTAGTTTCATCTGCTGCATCCAAAGATAAACAGTTTCTTGTATTCTAAATTGGATTAGAAAAAAGAGCGTTGGCAAATGATTTTAATTATTAAAATCTGTTAAATTGAAGCTTATCACATGGTAGCTTTGTGTATGTTCTTGTTTGAAGAACTGTTACGCTACTCTTATTGTGCTCGATGTTGTTGTTGTTGTTGTTGCTCAGCCAGGCTGTTAGCTGTGCTGCCAACAACCTCCATCAACGTTATTTTTGAGAGGAGTCATCCAGGGCCCGCCGCCAGGTTTCTAGCAGCTCCGTCGCTTCGCAGGGATTCGTCCTCGATGTCATCATGGGTGTTGGTAGCGCTGTTCTGTTCCTGCTGATGACTATTTTGTAATTTTATGTAATTTTAGTTACTGTCAGTTTTCAACATAAATAGACTTACATGTTTGACCAGTGTTGACTCATGTTCTCTTTCAGCACTTGTGACTTGCTAATTGCATTTAAGTTTACAAGTCAGTATTGCTTGGCTGTTGGAGACGTCCCTGATATCATCATCAGATGATGCAACCGACGTTTAACTTTAACCAATATTGTATTGTATTGTAAAATTGTTTTATTAAATTGTTTATCACAGCCACGTGTAACCAAAGGTCATTCTACAACCAGTCTTACTTCAATCAAATCAGTTTCCCCGCCCCAAGGGTTTTCCCCAGCCTCTGCATCTTCCCTGGAGGCGGGGCCTACCTCTGCAACCACACCTACCTGGGCGGAGCCATCCAGAACTCCTCCCACTGCTGTGGTTGATGGGCTTGATACTGTAGTGTTAAAGACGGAGCCTAATTTGGATCAACCCACCGATATGAGCTCAGATAATACAATCAGAGTACCAGAAGCGGTGCCAAGCCACTCTGGACGTGTGAGTGTACCACTAGGTGAGGTGAGTGTAAAAAAAGAAAAGGAGGACATTAGAAATGATGACAATCCGGACATAAGAGCATCAGAACTTGTACGTCCTTCTTCTACAACTTCTATAGACTGTCAATCATCATCTAGCTCCACCCACTTTCCATCAGGCCACGCCTCTATGCCGGGCGCACATTCATCTTCATCCAATCACTCGTCAGTGGGAGGCGTGACCTATCCCCCGGTCCCTCCCACGGTCGCTCCTATTGGTCCATATGTCGTTAGGCCCCTCCCCAGTGCCCCACCTCCCAAGCACGTCACCATGACAACAGGACATGCCCATGTGTTGGACCGGGAGGCGTGGCTAAAGGTGTTTGGT
This sequence comes from Enchytraeus norvegicus, assembly GCA_034695365.1. Lineage (NCBI taxonomy): Eukaryota > Metazoa > Annelida > Clitellata > Enchytraeida > Enchytraeidae > Enchytraeus > Enchytraeus norvegicus. Next base: position 3,047 of record JAQFZF010002295.1, read on the forward strand.
TGGCTGGGGGCAGGAGAGTTGGCAGCGTGTATGAGAGTGTGTAAGACTTGGAATCGTTGGACTCATGATCAGAGGCTGTGGCGACACCTAGTGGTGAGCAGACAACAACTGAGAAAACAACATCTTATAGGTGAGAGCATCAATCAATCAATCAGCGTGTATGAGAGTGTAAGGCGTAAGATGTCATTTATATCTCTAAATACGTGTGAAATTAAATCAGTTCGTAATACTTGTGGAATGTGGAGTTAACGGGATAAAAAATAATACAATATAAAAAGAACATTTTATCACTCTTGATTGTGTATTGTACTAAATTGTATTGTATTGTATTGTACTGTATTATACTATCACACAGGTATAGTACGACGACAGCCCAAGCACTTGGACCTATCGTGGACTAACCTCAGTCACAGACAGCTCTCCTGGCTGCACGCTCGACTGCCTCACCTCAAGTCTCTCTCTCTCGCCGGTAATTCATGGCCGGCCATCTCCGCCCTGGTCCTACCCACTGCCCCTCACTGCCCTCTCCTCATTGGTCTAGACCTCAGCTGGGTCTCCGCCCTTTCTGATGCCTGCGTCATTGATCTACTCAGACCGCCGCCCACAAGCGCGCTTAACGAGAGCTGGCCCGCTACTATTGGCTACGGTGGTTCAGGGACAGGTCTAAGTAGGTTGAGGCGGTGTGAGACGCTGCGATTGGCTGGAGCTGATGTGACTGACGCGTCACTGACAGCTATCTCAAGACACATGCCACGCCTCCGTGTGCTAGATCTGTCGTACTGCGTGTATATCAGCGACTCAGGGGTGAAAGCTGTGCTTAGCGCAGGGTCCACTGATACAGGCTGCACCAATAGCGGTGCAGGGCTCAGTGAACTGGTGCTGACTGGGTGTACAAGGGTCACTGGTGCCGTGCTGGGGTGGTTGTGCAAGAGTTGCACGAGCGCGGGGGAGAGTTTGAGAGTTTTGCGCATAGATCGGTGTGAGCAGATAGAAGAGCAGCATAGAGCAGAGTTCGTGAGGAGATATCCACAGTGTAGTGTAGTGTGGAGAGATGATACTGATATGTACTAGTAGTAATATAACTTAGCTTCAGCTACAGTTATATTAAAGAGGCATATTTAATTAATATTGAGCTGATACTGATGATGACGCACAGGCCTAGGCCAACATTCCTATAATTGCATATTGATGCTCTATTTTTAGTAATTATTTGTGTACATTTAATGTTGACATTCAAAATTCAAGTTCAAGATTGCTATGTTGATCTTCATAGCCTTATATTTTAACAAGCCTTATTATCTTGCATCTTAATATCAGTTATAACCTTGTATCTTACTATCAACCATCTCGCAGTCTTCGTTCAGCTGAGTCTCACTTACTGCTCCTGATATTCGAACAGAACTTGGTAGACGCTCTTTTAGCCATGCTGCACCTAACGTGTGGAACTCTTTGCCACGTCGTGTTCGATCTTGTCCCACGTTATCTTAGTTTTGCAGTTGGCTTTTAAAGACTCGTTTATTTCATCCTTAGATCACCAATAAAAATTTTCATTGGTTTACTGGTAATCTGAACCTGCACTGTACTCTTCTCTTGCAGCATTTGTTTTTGTTAGTTTGTTTTGGTGGACAGGCTGGTAGTTCAAATGTTATTGGAGACGTCCCTGATGTCGCCATCAGGTAGCGAAACCAGTTGCAAAATTCTCATTGATTGATTGATTTATTGCCTTTGGTAGTCTATTAACTAAGTCTCTGGAGTTTAGGCTTATAAAATTGTTAGTCTTTACATATTAGCCTTGTAAACGGACACTATAGATTGCCCTGTAGTATATTTACCCGTTAGTTGTGTTGGATCCAGCAAACGTAAGGATAGACCAACATAAAGATGCACATGTTTCTTAGAAGCCGACTAACTTAGTCACTGATTCTGGAGACCCCTCAGAGAACAAAATAGATTCTAAGGAAATATGGCATACAAACTGTACAGTTGTATGCCTAGGACCTGCCGTTGGGCAATGCACAGAGAGAGAGAGAGAGAGAGAGAGATAAATATATTGCAAGGGGCATTTCTGCCGGACTTGTTTCATATGCCGCCTATGCGTCTGGTAACATATAGGGACATTGTATCTAGAGTCTTGGTAATTCCCGCTTGGGATATCCCTGACATCGCCTTCGGGTGAGCAACCGGACGTTAAAGCCTCATTGATTGATTGATTGGTAGATCAAGAATGGTCTAAGACCGTCGCCTCTTGGCAACGAGTTGTAAGTTGACTCTTCTGTACGGTAGAGGATTTACAGAGAGAGTCGAGTATGAGAGTTGGCAGGGAAATGACACTGAATGTGGCAAGGATCCATTGGCGGTTACAGATATATAATGGGACGATTATGTTATCATAACTTGGATCTATTACATTAATGGTTAAGAACTTTACAACATTTGCAATCAATCAATATTGATATATTTTATTAATCGTTTGTTATTAAACAAGTGACAATATCAAAGCGAATTCAATAGTGAAATGATATTCTCTTCATCGGCGCTAGTGTTCGTTCTTTTTAACTAGGTGACTCTTTACAAGTAAGGGGTGAAAACTGACAATATCATAATCAATAGCAGTAACATGTTGTTGTTGCTAACCCAGGATGCTAGCTGTGGTGCTGACACCCTCTATCCTCTCATTATGAGGGGTGCAGGCTCGCAATTAGACGTCAGGCAGCTGCGCCGCCTCGCAGAGTTAGCTCTATATACATAGGGGCATGTAATGTTGAGCCCGGATTTAGCAGCTTCTTTGTAGTCATGCACAAAATATGTACGCATTTGCGGGGGGGGGGGTGGAGACATAGCGGAACACTTGGAAAATTAAGATTGTTAGCTAAGCGAATGCTTGCAGATTGAGCGCAGTACAAAATGTAAAAGGTGTTGTTGTATGTAATACCTTAGTGTTAGTAAGAATGAGTCCATACGCGTAGACTGAATGGTCAATCACAATAAGAAAAATGCACAATATGAAGCTATGGAGCATAATTTATGAAATTGGCAAGAAACACATGTTTTTCCCATGGATATAAAATATTTGGCCAGACTATCTTTTGATCACCGGATCGGCTCCGTATAGGATCTCGTTTTCTCGTCAGCTCGTGTTTCTGTCAGACGTCTGAGTGAACCGGTTTGTTGATATATGTGCCAATTGTGCTATTGAGACGTCCCTGACATCATCCTTGGGAGAGGAAATGGATGTTAAACATTAATAATGATTATAATTGTCTGCATAATGCATATACAACGTTAAGGATAGGACTTTTATATTATAGTCTTGGAGTTACAATTCACAAAAATAAAAATCAGTATGTACAAAAAATAGACTGAAATATAAATGAAATGCACAATATAATTATATTCTACGCAGTCTGCAGGACTATAAAATCACGCAGGTCCTAGATTGCTTTTGGCTACGCCCACCTGCACTGGGTTGACCTTGAGCCGTGACCTCCTTTGATGCCTTCCTTCCATTACTCGACCTATCTATCCCCTCTGATGCCTTCCCGGTGGAAGACACTGCCGCAGGGTTCACCCTCTCAACGTTTTCTATCTCTGTGTGCCTCTTCTGCAGCCTGTGCAGGATGATGTGGTAGGTTCCGGTGACGCTGCTGCGTAGACCCTTGGTGCCTGCCTGGGTGAGGTGTTGATCGGTTATACCTAACTCTACACAGACCTTCCTCGCTTCTACCTCGTCCTCGATAAACTTACTGTTCTTACGAGGCTTGGAGATCGAGCGACTGTTTCTCCTCTGTCTATAATTATCTATCCTATCTGAATCACGAGGTTTGGAGGCTTCTAGTTTACCCTGAGGATTTGTTTCTACTATGTTCTGGTTTCTATGGTTGAGAGAGGCTCTAGAGGACGTGTGGAGTGCAGCCTTACGTTGAACGAATGAGGAGGCGGAGCGAATTCGGTTACGAGCGTGAGAGTGGGGCGTGGCTTGGCGAATCTGGGCCTGAGGAGGTGTGTCCTGTCGAGATTGAACCTGAGGAGGCGTGGCCTGTCCAGCCTGAGTGGGCTTGGTATGTCGAGCCTGCCCTGGACTAGCTTTAACATGAGTGGGCGTGGCGGAGCTTGCCTGAGCATGCTTGGGCCCGCCCAAATTACCCGTGGGGGAATTTCCTACACCATCTAAAGACGCTCTTCTACTGGAAACATATCGATGTTTCTCTTTCTCGTTAGATGTTCGTTCTGGACTACCATTAATAGTTTGAAGAGGTACTCGAGCCTCAGTGAAGCTTCCCAGTTCCCTATCAGTCTTATTTACATCGTTAACAGTGTTACCATGACTGGTCTGCACTGATATTCGTCTGAGATTTTCATCAGTCATGTCAACAGCGCTAGAGCGACCCATCCCAGAATCCACCCTCATATCAGCAACGTCATCATCGTTCAGTGGCTTGCCACGTGTCACAAGAGATGTTGGGGACGTCCAAGACTCTTCCCGAGAAGATCTCGAGTCCCAGATGGGATCAGGGGGAGGACTGTAGAGCCCAAACGGATCCATCTCATCCGTGAGCGTCTCCCCCTCCATCCAGGCCTGGTCGACGATCTCGCGGGTGGTGGGACGGCTGGCAGCCTCTGGGGATAGCAGGAGGGTGATGAGACCCCGGCAGTGGTCGGTCAGGTAGGGCGGGAGGGTGAACTGTCCCTCGAGGATACACTTCTTGAGCTTTCCCACCGTGTCAGCCCTGAAGGGCAGCACACCCGATACAACAAAGTACAAGATGATTCCCAGGGCCCACACGTCGACCTTGGGCCCTGCGTAGGAGTCGTCCCTGAAGAGTTCAGGTGCGGCGTAGGGTGGGGAGCCACAGAAGGTGTTGAGGGGTTGTGACTGGTGGGACAGACGGGTGCTGAACCCAAAGTCTCCCACCTTGACCGTGCGGGAACCCGAGAAATAAATATTCTCTGCCTTCAGGTCTCTGTGTACTATGTTGTGGTCGTGCTGAAACAGAAACATTGCTACGTATCAATCAATCAGTCAAATCAATGGGTTGATTTTTTAAGTCCAAAGATAGACCCGGGGACACAAGAATTGGTGTCCCCCATTGGGAGTATAGGACTTTTACATAAATTCCTTTTGTTTGTTTAACAACTTTTACAATATAAAGAATTTGAGCACGACATTTTTACGCACCATCTTATACAACTTCTGAGTTAAAAATGATCTTCATTATATTGTAGGGCTCATAGATTTTAAGCAATTGAAATTTGAAAAATGTAATGCGGAGATTAAAATATTAAAATAAAACTGTAATGTCAAAATCATTAAATATAGATATTTTCCTTCAAAAATTAAATTCACCATCAAATTACTGTTATATTCTAATTTGGCATTATAGTTTAGTCTATAAGTTGTATTTTGTGCGATTAAAATATTTTACTGCGATAATCAAATATATTTCCAGTATAAAAATCTAACGCTTACTAAAACACCTCATTGACATGTCACAACTTTGTTAATATATATTCTTTGTTAAATTATTCAATGTTTACTCTCTGTGACTGTAAATAACAGTCTAGCTAACATACCGAAGCTCATTATTGTTTAACGTTTATTATCAGATGCTACGTTTAAGCCCTATAATATAATTATAATAATGATAATAATGAGTTAAAAGGTAATATTTTTATTATCATTTTTGGTAAATAAAAGATCATGATTTATTAAGCAACACGATACGTTTAAGCCTTATATATAATAATAAAGAATAAAAAGGTAGCCTATTTTGTTTACTATCAGACACCAAGAGTCCAATGCAGTCCATAATTCAGAAACAAAATACAAATAAAGTACTGAGGCAGAGATCAGAACAGACAACACCTTAAGTCCTTTATTACACATTTGAAGACAAATATTAAATGATTAGGCACACAAATTATAGAAGGTCTAGTCTACATTGCATTATGTGAGAAATGTGTAGACATTTGGCATGTATTAGGCTACCAAAATAAAAAGTGCTTACTGGCATGATATTTGGTAAATAAAAGATTATAATTTATTATACACTGTCTTGTTGAGACGTCCCTGACGTCCGCGTTTGATGAGGAGACGGTTGTTAAACTTTTATTATTATTTATTATTAGTATTACAAACCATGTGTGCCACTGCAGAGATTATTTGAGTAAAGATAGGTCTAGCATCAGCCTCCTGTATCCTGCCCTCGTTAGAGATACGTGTGAAGAGTTCTCCCTCGCTGGCGTACTCTATGATCAGATACAGCTTAGCCTGCGAGTAGATAATATATTTAAAAAAGTAATGTTATTATAAAAGCAGATATATATAATAGCTCTATTTTGATTTCACTTCAGCCGCATCGAAGGGATCGTTCCTTTAATAGATTGGAGTAAATGAAATTTGAATTAGTGGCAATTGAAAGAGGTGTATAATGTGCCAGAACAGAGAGGACAGAGTGGAGATGGATGTTCGTAAGGGTTAATTTTGTGTAAATAAGATAGAAGGAAGGGTGAAAGGTTCTTAATTGTGATCGAAGGCATCTTTGATATTTTCTGAGTGATGGATTGGTGGAGCTTGTAGCTAAATAGCTATTTTTATTTCATTCTTTTAAATTATTTGATTAAACATAGTTCTCACCAGTGTTTCGACGACCTCGTACAGCCTGACTATGTTAGGATGGTGCAGTCTCTCCATGCTCGTGATCTCACGAGAAAGCAGGCGCTGTGTCTTAGCATCAAGCTTTGTCTTGTCCAGGATCTTTATAGCTACCTTCTCTGTTGTACAATATAGTACAATACAAAACAGTATAATACAATACAATACAGTTATACAGTACAACTATACAGTACGGTACAAAACAGCTATACAGTACGGTACAAAACAGCTTAGTCTTGTCCAATATCTTTATAGCTACCTTCTCTGTTGTACAATACAGTACAATGCTTATAATATTTTTAACATCCAAGCATCATCTGACAACGATATCAGGGACGTCTCCAACAGCACAAACAATACTAACTGGTTCACTCAGACGCAATTAGAAAGTCACGAGTGCCGAAAGAGAACAGGGGTCGTTGAATCCGGGCTCAGTATTTCATACCCAGATTTACGGAGATAGCTTAGCGTGTCTGCATAGTTGCATGAAACCTTAGCGTGAGTACTGCTCCTCTTTCAATATAATAGGATTGATTGGATAGAGGGTGTCAGCACCACAGCTGACACCTTTGGTTAGCAACAACAACAACCACGAAACGTTCGGTGGGCTATGTCATTTTCTGCAGAACACTCTGAATTAATATCGACGTATCTAAATTCTAAAAAGTTAATCGAGGTAACTACTAGGTAGTCTAGTGGTTAGCGTAATACGCTCAAGGTAAGGTGATTTAAGAGTGATGGTTTCAAACCCATTTCAGACTACAAGAATAATTATAACGCCATCGGTACTGGTTAATTTGTATATCTGCGCTTGCTGCATTAGTGCGCTCCTTACGGCAAAGGTAGGCCTACGATTAACCAGAGGGAAGGAAGCTACAACAATACCAAAACAGCAACTATAATTATGAGAAAGGAAACCATGTAAGCACGCGCGTCTGACATGCGTGGAAATAAAGACGATTTAAACTAACTAACTATAGATATATCAATGGTGTTATCTAGAAATCTCTCAAACATAATAACACTCGAATCTCACTCCGCTATTTTTATCCTGTGGCTCAATAGTTTATTCGGCAACAAAACTTCTAGCGCCTCAACAAACCACGAATATTAAAATAGCTCTGCTCAATTACAATGAACTAATTGCTAATTAAGAGAGCGCCCAGTCTCTATTATCGAGTACAACCGCGGGCCATTCACCGAGACTAAAGGCATAGATAGAGTTAAATAAAGTGAGAACACTTCTAATTAACAAGCCTGTATACTATAATGAATTATTACAATATCTTTCCTCTGTTTCCATTTGCGTCAAGGTTAGCATAGTGAAAAACTCGTTCCCTTTAGAGAGAGCGAGAAAGAAAGAGAGAGAGAGAGAGAGAAAGAGAAAAAGAGATAGAGACAGAAAGAGGGATATAGAGAGTGACAGAGAGAAACAAAACAGAGAGAGACAGAGACCGATAAATTACAGAGAGAGAGTCATAGAGACATAGAGAGAGTGAGAGAGAGTGAGAAAGAGACACACAGAGAGAGAGAGACTTAGAGACAGAGAGAGGGACATAGAGAGAGAGAGACAGAAAGAGAAAGACAAAGACCGATAAATTACAGAGAGAGAGAGCGAAAGAGAGATAGTAATAGAGAGCGACAGAGAGAGAGAAAGAGAGAGGGAGAGAGAGAGACGCACCTCTAGTAAGTATATGAACACCTAGTTTGACCTGTGAGAAGTTTCCACTGCCCAGTTCACCTCTGATCCTATAGAATGCGATCCTCTTTCCCAACATGACCTCTCTCTGAGCCTTCTTGTCGTTACTGAGGTCAAAGGTCAAGCGCTCGTAGGGGGTCATGTACACATCTCTCTGGGGCTCCAACCTAGCCCCCCTCAGGGCTCCCTCTCTCCCTCCATCCATTATCTACAATATATGCAGTTTATATTCTTATTCTGCCTGACATTTTATTTTTTATTTTAATATCTCTTCATCTTTCACATCACATTATCATAAAACAGCGCATAGTTACAGTTACTTTAGATGAAAAACAGACAAGTATCCACAGACCTTTCTGCAAGTGGAACTTAAAATTACAAAATAAATTCTGGTCAGCATTGTGTAATTTTCCCTAACAGAAATAAAAACTTGGCAGCGAGAAAGTATAAATTCAAAAATATTATGTATATAAGAGCAATAATTTTAAAAACACTATTCAAACACTCACTCCACTTACATAAAACAAAGCACTAAGTATATTTTAAAATACCAGTTAGTTACTCTAAAATCGACGTCAGATGATGAACCGGATGTTAACACATTATATGACACGGACACAGGCTTAACAATAACAATGAGGAAGGCAACGAAAAACCATATGAGTATTCATAATTTTCTCTGAAGAAAAGGCATCGTTAAGATATGGCAAAGGCAGAGCCTAGTGATTAGATCTACTCGTTGAGATGATCGATAATTTGCTCATTTATAATGAATGAGATAGTATAAATTTGTGCCATGGACCTACCGTTTGGAAAAGCTCTGGATAGACTGAAAGAAGGAACTTAGAAAGACAAAGGTAAATCACTTCTGAGTCATAATTATTCTCTTGGTGAATGCATCAAGGAGTCAATTAATCAATCAGTCAATCAATTAATCAGTCAATCAATCAATCAATCAATCAGTTCAATTCGCTAGAGGCGCTCGAGATCGCTAGCAAGAGCTATTTGCAGTAGTGATCCCGGTTTAGCAAGCTATGCCTTCAATGCTCGCATTTCTTGCCCTGCCATGTCAGCCAGACAGAGACGGCTACTGTCTCAGAGCTCCAGCAAGAAAAGTGGCATCTGCTCAGTGTGTCTAGATGAGTATCAGCTCCACGTGGGGACGGAAAGGTCCACCTTCATGGCCGAGTCGGTCACCGCTGCGATGGGTCAAACCAACTGCCCTTGCAGACCCC
>JAQFZF010002296.1:0-12631 GCA_034695365.1 Enchytraeus norvegicus
CTGCGTTTGGGTGGACCAGCTGGTATGGCATATGCTGTCTGAGACGTCCCTGATATCGTCGTCAGATGATGAACCGGGCGTTAAACCGCTATTTGATTTGATTTTTGTCGTAAGGAGCGCACTAATGCAGCAAGCGCAGATACATGAAATCAGTACTACACCCTGTTCCATAACTACCGAGACCATTATGTTTTCGATTTTCTACTCAAGTAGGCTAATAGTTGGCTAAGGCTTCCTTTGATATTTGGCATGCATCACCAGGGGCGTATTAGTGATCTATTTGGAAAATGTAAAGTGAATTGAACGCACAATCAAGGAGATAATTTATTGTATTTTGTGCATGCCACCTAGTAAGGTCTTGATTCTCAATATGGACAAAATAGCATGACAATATGCATCATTATGCCTACTGTTACGGTACAATTATGCTGTTTATTCGTCAATTGCTCACACGTTCCAACTGCATTATGTTTGATATATATATTTGCAAGGTGGCGTTTTTTTCTGCTTCGCTCCACTCCTGATTTAACTGTCTATCTTTGCCTTATAGCGCACAATGACAGCCAGCTCAGATATTCGAATATAACCATCCAGACATTATTTTTTTAAACTTTCTTGTCGACTGACCTGGGATTCGATCCTGGGTCACTGATTTCTGAGGCAAACACTCCGCCGATGTCTCTAAACCCCCACCCCCTGTTCTGTCAATATTGGAAATCAATACCTCGCTAGGTGCCAAGCAGAAAATGCAATATCTCGGTTATTATGCTTCCAATTCTCTTACGATTTTCAATATATATATTACAAATAGGCCCAAAATGATGCATGCCAAATTTCAAAGGAAACGCACTATTACTTAGGCAGAAAATCGAAAACATATAGCGGTCTCGGTAGTTATGGAACAAGGTATACAGGTGGAGTTATAATTATTATTCTTGTAGTCCGACCTGGGTTTGAAACCATTACTCTTCGATCACCTTACGTTTGAGCGTATCACGCTAACCACTAGACTACCGCCACCGGCCCAAATAGACCCAATAAAAGGTCTTTCAGGGTGTTAGTCCTATATTCTACAACTGTTTCCAAGGGGCTAAAGATATCTACGCTGACTTATGTGAATAAACTGTAGCTGAACAATTAACTTAACTGCGAGTACACTTCTATTAGTTCTTTGTTTCTACATTCATACAAACGCTTGCACCACCAATCCAATACAATTCTATCATAATAACAATAAAAAATGACTAATATCTCACAATTAAGGTACAAACCATACAATTCACACTAATTTAGACCCACATTTGAAGGACAATATTGTATTGGACAATAGTGGAACTATATAATTTTTGCTATATTTTATTTGAGCAAATATACTACTATAGTCTCATATTGGACAATTAAAACTTTGTAAAGTGCATTAATTTGAAAGAAAATTAAATATTTATTACAGGGAAACTACGTGAAATCAAGGTTGTCTAACACTTTTGGTGTCTAGGGGGCATCCATATAGGCCTATTACATCTTGGACATTTTTGACCCCCTGTCATCATGCGTCATCAGAAGACCAATTTTCCCCCTACATGTTATGCCATCACATGTTATGTTGTTAGAAGGCATGTTATGCCTTCTAACAAATTTTATAGTCTCGCAGAAAATATCGTGGAGTTATGTAAAGATAATTGTGTGGTTTATTGATTATAAGAATGTTACTTTTTATCTCAAAGTGCGCAATTTAGTGACAAAAAGTGTTATGCGTTTTGAGAAAAAAGATTTGTAAATTTTGTCGGTGATGACGTCATCAAGGCCACAACCCCCTGTACTCAAGTGTCATCACCGGTCCGACCCCATGGTGATGACACAATATATGGATGATCCCCTAATAAAAAAAAGTAATAATTGTTTAGAATTATAGACTGCTTTCAAATACGTCTATTAAATTGTCTATCAAATGTTGTTTTTGATAATTATAATCGCCTGAAGTTCAATTCAAGATACAAACATTGATCAGAAATCGAGAATAGTTTATAACAGAAGTAAATACAAGAAATTATTTTGTGAGAAGAAATCTTGGTTCAGATGTTTTAGCAAACTTATCTTTGGTTAGCAATGTATTCACTATATTATGGTAAATATTTAATAGCAACATAACAACAACATAGGCAACCACATAGAACCTTGAATAGTACTTTAAAAAAAGTAAATTTTAAATGCTATTGTTTCAATGCAGCCAATAACTGATGATCATAAATATGTATGAAACTAATTTTCTGCAAGCCTAGCCAATCAATTCATCAACAAAATAACATATCACTTTTCACTGATACAAGGCATGGAGAAAGCAGACATGTTCCAAAATAATAATAATAATTTTCTCACAATTATTTTGCAATAAATTATTTACTAATATCACGTACATAATTAAATGTAGTGTTCATGATAAATTATCTAATCATTTATGCTTAACATTACACAGCGTGATGTAAAATTGTTCCTAAATTGAATGCTCTGAGATGGTTTAAGAAATTGGCACATTTTTAAGAGACTTGGCAGTGACTTGACCACATTCAGTTATGAGAGGGAAATCCTTCCACGTTGCTATGAGATCATCTCCAACCAGTAAATCAACCTACAACAGGAACAGGGCATGTCAACAATATAAACTGTGAAATAAATAATAGCCATCTGCATAACAAACTCAATCAGCATACAAATAAGATAAATACATGTCTACCATTTTCTGTAATAAAAGCAAAAGCATTCACGTTTGAACACTATGAATATCTAATATATCTAATATGAACACTATGAATGCTAATAGCTATTAGCAAACATCAACTGCAACAATTACTACAGTGCTACAATAGTCCACAGAAACTTTGAACACAATGAAGCATATAATAATGACGCATAAACATCGACAGACCAAGCATAGACACTTTTACTGCGTCACACTGCTGGAGCACTATAACAACTCCTGTAGCACTAAGCTCCTCTGAGGTATTTGACATCACTGACATCATCACTGGATGACGATATGGACGTTAAACAGCTCTGATGAATACTGCAGTTAACATAATTATGTTATTCACGTACATATATATTACATAGGCTTAATAATAAGTTAATGCAATGTACGTATCGTACGTACGGTACCTTGAGAGTGTCCCAGACTTTTTTCTTAGGGTTGAGCTCAGCATCAGGCACAGTGTCTCTGTAACCCTCTACAAACACTCTGTGACCAGATTGAGAGCCCGGAGGTGCATCCAATGGTTCTATCGACTTCGGGTTTTCTCTGTGATAAAAAATGAATAAGCATTAAATACATTATTAGCACAATGATCATTAGCACTAAATGGCCGAGCTCGGAATTTTTGACGGAGCGAATTTTTAAGCATATATTTACTATTGAAGAGCGGGGAGTCTGGGGACAGATCAAATCGAGGTCAATGAAGAGGGTCAAGGGTCCAAATTGGTATTTAATGGGTCGAATTGTAAAAAATTCAAATTAAACCGGGGCACACGACCCCCTCAGGTCGAGTGGGCCGTGTCCTCCTATATCCGTGCCTGGTAACATTTATATCATCGTATTAAAATTGTTAGACACAACATAATATCGGTTATTCAATACACATGTTCAAAGAGTAAAAAATTACTATCGGATTGGCTTTGTCAGAAAATTTCATTATTGATGTTATTAGCTAAACTAGATAATGTTACCAACACAGCTACATACACAAGTGTAATTGATGACGGTTATGATCGACTAACCAACAAGTCCCTGATGTAGCCATTAGGCCGCCAAAATTATATTAAATTCTGCTTTAGCCACTTTACTAGAACCCACCTGCAAGCACAGAGCAGCATGGCCTCAGATTTGACGCCCTTCATGTTGGCTGGTTTGAGGTTACACAGGAACACTCCAAGTCTTCCACGTAGAGCCTCCATCTCCACGTGACCCACCAGACCACTGACCACTGAGCGTGGTGCCGCCTCACCTAGGTCTACCGTCTCTACGTACAGCCTGTCTGCATCAGGGTGCTAGATAACATCATGGTAGTGCAAATGTTGCAGGAAACGTCCCTGATGTCGTCGTCAGATGATGAAACAGACGTTAAATTAGTATTGACTGATTGGTACACTTATACATATATTATTATGACAGATATACAGAATATAGTCTACCATTTGATTAGGAAGGATATATTGATAACAATAATAAGCTCTGGACTATCTCTGAATAATATCCATGGTAGTGAATTTTCCACTATCCTCAGTGCTTTACTTGCGAAACAGCTATAGGCAGTTAATTACGAATATTATTATTATTTAATTGACTAGGTACTTGGAAACATTGATATCTCTGTAAGGCTCAGAAATTGAATTTAAATCCCATTCAAAATTGTATTCAAAATTATAATATTGCATGCACATTGCACACTAAGATAATTGTTTAATTAATTGTTAAGCGCATTGGTATTTTACGATGAAGGTTCGGGTTCAACTCACGACAGATTCAAATCAGAGAGAAAAGTCTTAGATGAGCCCCATCCCTTCGTTGGATTCTATCGATGTTTGAGATTGGCAATCTCATTGCCGGAATACTTCCAATTGTTACCTGCACCGTAACTTTTAGTGGGAGATACACTTTCATGTCCATATGCTCCATTCTGAGTACGACAAAAACTTTAACTTCAAAGCACTCACCACTTTGATTTCAGTTATTCTTCCCACCCTGATGTCTAGTCTAGACACGTGCATGACGTCACTCTTGGCAGCGTCTCCAGCTTCACCGGCCTTACCCTCTACAACATACATACATATATTACACAACGTGCTTATGAGTAGAATGTTGAACTCTAGGACACAAGCCTTGGAATCTTGAGGGCTAACTATTAGACTATCAATGAAGGCTAAACCTGAGTATAACGTCACTTTCGTGGCCAAAAAGCAACATCAGTGTAAGTGGAGTCCTGGGATTTGAACCATGCACCTATAGAATCCTCACTCCAATCGACTTATGCCGCCTTGCAGGGCAGCGGGGCTGCCCTGCGAAGGCGGCGAAGCTGCTAGCAGCATGGCGGAGGGCCATGGATGATCTCAGCCAATAACGAAGGTAGAAAAGATCAGCACCACGGCTGGTCTGCTGAGTGGGCAACAACAACACGTATAGATTTCTATTCAGAAGATTTGCTAACAGTCTCCCCATTGACCCAGCCACCAAGTATTGATTTGAAACTGTTCATATGACGTATATCACCGACCACAACTGATTAATGGATACTAGTTCATACAACAACAAATTCTACGACAGATTAAACTTAGGACAAAATAATATTGTCCACACCTGGACACCACATTAGCACAATATCATCTAATCAAATTCATAGCATATCGTCCAGATGAATATTTTAATAAACAAACTGGATATAATATTCTTCAGAAACTGAACAAAACTCTCATACATCAGAATTTAACAAAAGTCAACTCCACGACCAGAGAATTTAGAGAGAGGGAGAGAGAGTGAGAGAGAGCGAGTGACAGAGAGAGAGAGAGAGCGAGAGCGACAGAGAGAGAGAGAGAGAGAGAGAGAGACTAACTAGTCTTGGAAGGAGGAGGGTATGCAGCTTTCAGTATGGCCACGTTATCAGCGGACTCAAACTCTTTCCTCAGCGGCTCCAACAGAGAGTTGAGGCAACGCTCTACTGCGTTCTTCAGATCACCTGGGTGGATCTTCTGCTCATACACATGGAGTAATGGCGATGTTAAAGAGTACAAGTTCCTATAAATAGTTTTAAGTAGCCAAACGGTCTATCGAGAAGTGATGGCAAGAGACCTGATGGCCTCACCCAGATTACATGGGTGGGTGGAAGGAGCCTCCTGTGGATGTCACGGTTACAGATACCCTGGCAAACTCTTATATTGACATTTCTTCTGTCAGCTGGAGGCGCTGCAGAGCTTGCAGCTGATATAAAACTAGCCAAATATAGCAATTTGTTAGCAGACTATTGTTTCATTCCACTTCCTATTGAGACGCTTGGACCTTTGAATGAAGAAGGCGATGAGTTCCTCATCATGCTAGGCAAACGTCTATCGGCTATTACGGCCGACAAATGTGAATCATACTTTTTGAGGCTGAGACTCTCTATCTGCTTACAGAGATACAATTCTGTCTGTGTAAAGGGACCTTCAACTCCAGCCTCGATCTGCTCCACAGCTAATTTAACCCATGGGCCTTATACACCTAAGATATGGGCTATATAACATGTATTTAACTAATGGAATGATTGCAGTTCAAAGTTCAAACTAATAGTTTAGTGCAATGACGCAAACTTTGCAAAAAATCAATTCACATGTCTGAAGAATAAATCTAATGCATTGTAATAATAATTTTATAGGTGTAGATTTGTTCGCATCAATCATGATGCAGAGCCTGGATGGTATTGAAAGAAATTCCAAACATATACTTGTGAAATAGTTTAAAGTAACCTGTTGTTTGAAGTCCTCCTCTAGTTGTGTGTAGTTAGAGTAAGAACTGTTGCCACCATTCTCTGGAGCACGTTCTATCTCGAACACTGAACAACAAACACATAATATTATGCATTTAGATCATTTCTGTTAGCTCATTAATTCTAACTTGAAGCGTTAAACATTAATTCTAACGATAAACGAGAGAGTAGCATATTTGTCATGAACCACACCAAATAAGCAACAAAGCATGAACTACGTATTTCTTGTTTAAAATACAAAGCCTTACTTCCAAATAAAAAGGTTAGTAATATCGATCTCTCTGAATTTATAGAACCGCATGTGGTAGCGGCATTATTGGGGCCAATACTCACATTTTTAACTTGAAACTCACTTTATATCTCTTATAGCTGCAAACAATAGTCTATTATAGTTTTATAAATGCCTCATACCAGACGTTTTAGGATGTGGAAAGATGATGTGCCTAACAAAAGTGAGTGCAGGATTGTTGGCAATGTTTCCTATCTCACAAAAAGCTTTCTTGAGCTTCTTCTTGAGCTGAGCTGTCGTTATGAGCACCTCTATCTTGGAGTCTTCTACGGAGGAGCTCATCTTGTCTCCTACCAGTCCTGGAACTGTACCAATCAATCAATCAATTGATGAATCTATCAACCAGTCAGTCAGGGCTTACTGATTTGTTTATCTTGTGCTAGCAATGCCAGAAATATATTATATAGTATATTTTATATGCAAGCCTATTCTACCTCACTACAGACAAAGTGTAACTAGAAATTATTTTAATGTTGCCAAATTCTAAACCACGCCCTTTAAAATTGTACGGATGTTAGAACCATCTCAATTAACTTTGAAGAGATAGAGAAAAAGTCAATTGATGCCACTAAATTTTCATTTAAACTATTGTTAATAACGAATTTGACAAAGTGAACCCAGAAGTGGATTCTTATCATATATTACAATAGATCGGCTATTTCAGAAAATGGCAATGAATATTAACATTTTAAAGGAAAAACCGAAGCCATTTCTAGTACATTTCCTATTATTTTCAAGTAGTCCCAGCACCCTCGATTTAACATTGAACGAAAACAAGCCCACTGATAGGTTTAGATTATTGCTGTCAATCAAGTTGTTTTATAACCGCCATCTGTTTGTGCTATACAAGCACGGTGGTCTAGGTTCAGATCAATCGATGTCATAGGATTAGTAAGAACCAATCAGGGTTGGCTATCAATGTTATGGAATCAGTTTGAGCGCATATTGAATGTTACATATCGTCTAAAGAGTCTATAACTTATAATACTGCTGACAGAGGAAATTGGAATCCACAAAGGTCAATACTTTCTAATAAGTCCTCAATAACTTTTTCATTAAGAGTAATAATTCTAGATACTTATGTGATTGTTTGTTTTTGAACTTAAAATTTTCTTCGAAGCTTAATTCTTTTATTCCGATTTAATTAATTTAACTTATAACATATTTAGTTATTTATGATTTGTTAGAAATTTATTGTTAAATTGCATAATTATCAATTGACAGTACAGAGTATATATATATTATTAAATGAAAATGAATTGACATTTAGATTCAGTTACAGAATTGTACAAAAAAATACAAATCTATTTACCAATATGGCCGAGCAAATGAGATCTCTTGTCGTACTCTAATACTGGTAAGTACTGCAAGTACAAAACATATGAAACCAGTTCACAATGAAGGTCCATTTCATCGCTGTAATTTAATATCAGACTTTTTCAGACAAAATTTGCGACAAATTTCATAATTTTTTACACAATATGCCATAATAATAAACACATATAATATAACACATAAAATAAAAAATAAAACTTTAGTGGAAGAAACCTTTTTGGTCCTCGATAAAAAAACTTGGTTTAAAAAACTGATATAGGACTAGACTATGATAATCATTAAGAAATGAGTAAAAAAAAAGTGAAAATAACTATCAAGGAAATAGGAGTTCTGATAGTGCTCTAAAAATAAAACAGACAAATGTCAAAAAATATTAAATGTCAATTTAGAGCTTCAAATAAAGAATATCATGTCAATCACACAGAGTTTCTGAAAGTTCCTTTGTATGATGCGCATCATATCACATAAACAGACCTAAAAAACCTAGAAAGTCTTACCTTAAATATTATTAAACAATTACTTAAACATTGTACGGCTGAAAGCGGAACAAATATATTAATTGTAAAACATCACAACAACTACCTTTTCGGCAAATTGAAAGATTTTCTTCTGATCAGCTCCACCGAACTGTGCATCGACTTTAAGATGTTGCTCGTCAAGCGTCTGAACATACATTAACATGATATATAAACACGTTTTATAACTTTAACCATGTTTTTAACTACTAAAATCAACCTTCGGATGCATCAAAAGTAACTTTGAATGAGAGAACAGTACGCAATTGTGATTATTAAAGTCCAAGCTTGAGGACGTTCTGATTCTTCTCAGGACTTCTACAGTGTTTATGGTCTACAAGAGGGTCATGGGCCATACTTCCAGAAGCTCTCAAGCATCATGATGACTGTTCTACAAATCCAAAGATGAATGATGACAAATTCAAAGATGAATGTCTTGATGTATTCTTGAAAGAGAAAAAGGCTGATAAATGCAATGTAATATGTTATGCGACCAATACTGGTAGAAGTGATATACATCAACCATATTATAATTATGTATTAATTTACGACTATTGCATATGACTATTATTTACGACTAATCAGTTCTCATCACCTGTAGTAGCGGGTAGAGGACGCTGGTCATGAGAGGAAACTCCACAGACTTGACTACGTCCTGACCGCAATCCTTGGCTTCCTGCACCGTCACCAGAGAGGTCAACCGGTACACGTCCAACGTGTAGTCCCTGCAGCACGTTATAGTACACATAATTATATATCTTTGTGTAACGTTCATTTCTGATATCTGCACGTTGTATCTTACATCTTACTCTTTCATCAGTTCCACAGAGATTTTCTATTATATATATTTATTTTGTATGTATTTCTATTCGTCTATAAGGTAGGTATATCTAGGTAGGCACCTAGTTTTTATATAACATGCACAATGTACTTGTTTAGGCCTACAGATTTTTATTTGAACCCGGTTGTCTTGTTTTGATTTCTGCAGTTCATACTGAGACCTCGAGACATACTTTGTAATACCGGTAGCATAGCCTATATGTTCCTATACAGCAATAGATTTCAAACACATCACCTAATGAATAATATTGTTCACTATTTTATATAAATATACTGCTTGTTCACTAGTTCACGATACTAGTTAACAATTAGATGCATTTTATATTTTAAGTATCATTCACTCAGAAGAACACACCCACACAACTCGCATCAAAGCCATGCACCAGAACAGTGTTGATAGTGGCAATGTTTTCTTACATGATAACATCATCAAATATTAAAAGGACTTTAAACATGTATGTTATAGTTTACACATGCATTACGTACTTGTCGAGTTGGAAGTCGGAGCCGATGACAAACGTTAGATTATCCAAGCTGACATCGAGAGATGTCTTCAGCGTGGCACGTATGAAAGCCTCATAGAACCTGGCTCTGTGCCGCAGCAGGTCTAGTGAGGCCTTGGCACTGTCCAGATAGGCGTGAAGGTCTCCCAACAGCACGATCACCTATAATACAATATCGGTTAAAAGACCATTCCATCATCTGACGACTATATCAGAGACGTCTGTTATAATGAACGGTCAAATGAAACAATTCAATTCTTCTATGACAAGAAACAGAAACATACATACAAGAAATTGTATTCTTTTTTATATATATGATTAAACCATACGATCTTTGATGGTTTAATATTTCTGTAAATATGTGCACATATCACGAGTATATTCAGTAATTGCTCTTGCTCTGCCATTACAATGTTAACATTATTCACAGAGGAAGCTTCAAATACTTAGAACATAAAATTACTACCATTTTATACATAAATTACTACATATTTTATTTAGCTCACTCAAGAACTAAAATAACAAAGGGTGTACGATAAACTCAGAAAAAACGAATAAAAGTTAGTTTAGTGTACCTTAGAACCTGCTCGCAGGAAGTCAGCAATCTTGTAGATACACGGGAAGAGGCCGATATGAGGGTAGCCCGCCGTGGCCACACCCCAGTAGATCGTTAGAGGTCGCTTCTCTAGCACACCTCTCAGTCGCTCTAACTCTGTGCTCTCCTACAACAACGTACAATACAATTTACTTACGAGATCATATAAACTCTCTCTCTCTCTCTCAGCACTGCCTAACGGCAAGTCCATGGCATATAACTGTAGAGTTTGTATGCCATACTTCCTTGGAGACAATTGTTTTCTGAGGGGTCTCCTTAACCAATGACTGCGTTAGTTGGATTCTACGATTCCACGTGCAGCATCTATTCTTACATTTGCTGCATCCAACATGGCCAATGCTAATGTCAACATATAAAGTTAAATAAAATACAAGTAATTTGTACTTACAAAACATTGATATATTTAAGAAAATTTGCCATAGAGTCTTTAAACATAAACTACAAATGAAAATCTATTTATGCTCTACTTCTATAATTCTGTTGCAATTACAATTGATATTAACAATGTTTTAAATGAATACCTGAATTTATTAATTAAACTAAATGCTATCACACATTCAGTTAATCTGTGAAGTTCAAATCAATTACAAGTAATTGCCCAATTTATTATTGTTCCTGTCTAAATGTAATATAAGAAAATAAATAACAGAAGTCGCTGAAGATTTACCTGAAGATTTCTTGTTATCAATGCAATCTTTTCATCCACCGTTAACTCAGAGTGCTTCATATCTACAATTTATCACAGAAAACAAGATAAAAACCCCAATATTGGTTTACTCACAAGTGTCACTACTATACAAAATGAACTTTACTTGTTTCAATTTATTCATTTATCACTACAGAATTTAAGAAATAACTCTAAAAATGTAAATTGAACTCTGAAACATATTGAAGGAGCAAGTGAACGATAATAAAGCCACACATATAGTTAATAACATAGTCAATAAAGTATGTACAGTACATAGGAGTCCTTGTTTCTTTGTAGGCTACATGTCATGTGTATAATCAAGAAATAGAAACTTTTGCTACTATCGGTGTGATAAAAACAGAGTAACAGTAATATTTTACGATTAAAACATTTAAAATATAAACTGGCCGCAGATGAGTGCTGTATATCATGAATTTGCAGACTGGAGAAATAGAGAACTGATGACAGAAGAGTCCTTACATTTCTATCTCATGTAGAGAAAAAAGAGAGAAGCCTACTACTTGCAAACAATAGTTAGAAAATATTTAAACAAAACAAACTAATTAACTAAAAATTTCAATCATTAGCTATAACTTAATTAAAAATAAAGTTAGAACATCATAAAATAAATAAGAAGAATGCTAGATGGTTTTGCAAAGAAATGTTTGAAGAAATGGTACTTACTATTTATTGCAATGTTCTGCATGCCATCGACAGATGCTGAAATATATCAAGCCATCTTAATTGAAAAACTATTTCAGCAACTATGGCAACAACACAGAGCTAACTTGCTCGTTCTCTGAAATATGTTATACATTATATTTCTTTTACAAAGCATTATAAAAACAAAGCCGAAAGTTTAATTTAACGTCAATTTCTTGGCCTAAAAGCTACATCGGAGACGGGTGAGCCCTTGGATTCAATCAATAAATGGTAATATGTCAAATTATGTTTACATATCCCTGACATTGATGGAAAAGCCACAAATGTATGATTACAAATATATAATTATGATAGTAAGCAATCAAATTGAAATCTAAGAAAGTATTATAATCAAAATCACTCATTTTTGCCTGCACTGAAAAAGGCTCAAAATAGCTAAATCCAAATTTAACGTCAGTTTCGCGGCCTGATGCCTACACAAGTGACGGACAAGTCCCGAGATTTGAACAGTGAACCTACAAAAATCAAGTGCGCTAAGAGCTAGGCAGGGATTGCAGTTGTATTACACTTATTATTATTATTATTTTAAATTTTTTTTATTTATTTTACCCTGGGTGTAAAGAGCCCGGTGGGTTTTATAAAAGCGATTCAATTAAGAACGAATTGAATCGTCGCC
>JAQFZF010002297.1:0-12630 GCA_034695365.1 Enchytraeus norvegicus
ATTAATCAAGTGTGCATTTTAATCAGAGTGCTGATTAAAATTATATACAACACATACATACAACATGCAAATTTTTATGCAAAATAAAATAACCTCTAGACCTATCAGGTACCTCCATCGTCAATATAATATTTTTCCACTGGTAGGAAAATTAATCGATTATACATTTTTTCTTATACACCACTGAGAGCTGATTAAAATGGTATACGACTCATACATGCAGCATGCCTAGTTTTTATTAAAAATAAAAAACTTGTAGACCTATCAATCACTTCTACCGTAAATATAATATTTTTCAACCGGTAGAAAAATTAATCAATTGCTCATTTTTTCTGTTACAATGCAGTGTGCTGATTTAAAATATAAACGACTCATACATGCAGCGTGCCTAGTTTAAAAAAATAATAAAAAACGTGTAGACCTATCAGGCACCCTCTATCGTCAATATAATATTTTTCCACTGGTCGCAAATTAACCAATTATACTTTTTTATTCATACACCACTGCGTGCTGATTAAAGTGATATAAGATTCATACATGCAGCATGCCTAGTTGTTATTAAAAATAAAAACGTGCAGACCTATCAGGCACCTATATCGTCAATATAAATTTTTCCACTGGTCGCAAAATTAATCAATTATGCATTTTCTCTGATACACCTCTGTGTTCCGTTTAAAATGATATACAACTCATACATGCAGCAAACCTAGTTTTTATTAAGTCACACTAATTTAGCGACTGGTGGCAAAATTAATCAATTATACATTTTTTCTGACACACCGCTGTGTGCTGAATAGAATGATATACAATTCATACATGCAGCATGCCTAGTTTTTATAAAAGAAATTATAACGTGTAGGAACATCTAGTAAACATCAGGCACCTCCATCGTTAATATAATATTTTTCCACTGGTCGCAAAATTAATCAATTGTGCATTTTTTGCTGATTAAAATGGTGTACGACTCATACGTGCAGCATGCCTAGTTTTTATTAAAAATTAAAAAACTTGTAACCCTAACACGCACTTCTACCGTCAATATAATAGTTTTCAACTGGTCGCAAAATTAACCAATTGTGCATATTTCTATTACAACGCAGTCTGCTGATTTAAATGATGTACGACTCATACATGCACATGCCTAGTTTTTATAAACAAACAAAAAACGTGCAGACCTATCCGGCACCTCCATCGTCAATATAATATTTTTCAACTGGTCGCAAAACTAATCAGTTATATTATACAATCACTATACAAGACAATACAATGAGGATTTGGCGTCCGGTTCATAATCTGACGACGTTATTCAGGGCGTCTCGGACAGCATTCCGCGTAGGTTTCACTATAACTGATCCACCCAAACGCAACTAGAAAGGAACATATGCCAAAAGAGAAAAGACTAAACGGTGCAAGTCCATGAAAACACTTAAGAATATCCTATTGTTGCATTACAGACTATAATTATTTGTATATGCCTAGGCCTAATAGGAATATGTAATTGTGTGTATTTGTCGCGACAGTATGAAGCATATCACCGGCTGAACTATGAAAAGCCTATAATTATATGTTTAATTTATTTGTTATTATAGATCTTTAATGGACGAGGCTAATGAAGCCACATCCTCAGGGTTCTGTGAGGTGTACCGAGGTGTGGCATGCTCAAAGTCTCTTGGTCATCAGAAGATCTTTGTCTATAGCAGCCTTCAGCAAGCCCGGCTAGAGGACCAACTTACTGGTCAGTGTCACAAGTGTATGCCTACATAAGTCTAATATCAATTAATATCGTCGTCAGATGGTGAACCGGACGTCAAACCGTTATTCGAATTGATTGAACACTCAAAACACTACTAAAGATACAAAACTTGACATTAAAAGAGCTAGAATTTCGAGTTAGTTCAACACATGGGGCAGTTATTATTTATAATATTAAGATCTTGTAAGATGTAAAGTTGCTCTGGCATGAAATACTATATTGAACATTAAACATAGATTGTTAAAATTCTGTTTTAAAATTTGCACCGATGACTTGCATTAAAGCACTGATTTGATCAAATAACCTATCTATACATCGTATTCCGTTAAATAATTCGATGACACTAGATTTAAATCTGTTCGGTTAAATTCAGTCTATTAGTATAAATAAATTGTAACCAATGTTATATTGAATTGTAATTAATTGATTGATTAATTATCTAACAGGTATATTGACGTCTATTGCCAGGCTACCGATAATGTCAGAGGAATGCCAGAGATTCGCCGTCCCTGCTCTATGCCACTACATGTTTCCTGTATGCGCCTCGTCAGATGGCGAGACTCGACAGGTCTCGGGTGAAGGGGGGCTAGGCTCCCAGTCAGAGTACAATTCACATCGTCTGTGCAGGAAGGACTGTCGTCTGCTGTTCACCGATATCTGCAAAACGGAGTACGAGTCTCTTGTAGAAAGCGGCTTATCATGTAAGAAACCAATTTATCGCACTTTATATACTTAATAGTACAAACGGTAGGGCCTACTATTTCATATTTATGGTTACTGTATTACTAAATAAGATTTATAAAAATTATAGTCAAATGCTAACTCTAACTCTAGTTAAAATCTTGTCTGTTTCCATTAGTAATCTGAACGTAAAAATAACTGTCATGTAATGTTATGTTCGCTATGAATTTATGCTATAGGGCCTATACTTATGCCGTAGGTATTAGGGACAAAGAATATTTAGCTAATTCTTTGTTTGTCTACAATTGTTTGCAATCTGCCAGATTGCAAAAAAGGATCTACATATAGTTTGCCATGTCGTTCATTATAAAATGATCACGCCACATAAAATAAATGTAATTTGTTTTTGCTGTTGAAAGATTCTTTAGCACCAAACTGTAGTCAGCTGACTGATGACTCAACAATATGCATTCAACTCGGCGTGACGTCACAATCAACCGGAAGTAGCAGGCCCACTAACTCAAATGAAATAAGTAGGCAATATGCACTTCTATTTGTAGGCTAATAATTATGGGACAATTTATTTTTGCTTAATTTTAAATAGATGAATGAAGTAGGTATGCTCTTATTAACAATTAAGAGATTCACGACCAGCCCATTGTAGATACTTGAGTTAAGAGCTTTAAGAGCTCTTGGTTTTACCTCGTGAATTGTAAAATTTATCAGCTACTCTAGATCATTAAATAATAGTTTTGTTGTCATAGCTATATTCTAAGTATTCATGTGACTATTGATGAAAAAGATATTAAATTCGCATTACAGGATCGTCAAACTCATTTCGGTGCTCTATAATGAAATAAATCACAAAATAATCAACATAATTTTGTATTTGTAATGTTTTTGTATGGCAATGTAGCACCAGGCGAAGAAGTCTTGAAGATATCACAGAACATACCTCTCATTGTCATACCCTGTGTGGCTGCAGTTATATGCGTGGTTATCCTAGTGATCGTTTTGTGCAAACGCTGTTCAAAGAAAACCCACACAAAGTTACCACCACCAAACCAACAGGACAAATCATCTTCAACTCTGCTACAGATGCCTCAAAAACTTCCAGAATTCTGCCTCTCGAGTATCTGCTTTGCGGAGGAATTGGGACAAGGAAAGTTCGGAAGAGTGTGCCGAGCTGAAATGGTCAACTATGCAGAGAATCTAGCTCTACCTGTAGCTGTTCAAATCCTTCGGTGTGATTTGAGTCACAAGCAACGCGTAAAGTTTTGGTCTGAAGCGGAATGTATGGGAGAAATGAAACACTCAGCAGTGCTCGGTATTATAGGTGCTTGTAGAAATGATCGACCAGAATGTTTAATTTATGAATACGCAATATTTGGCGACCTTCACGAATATCTCAATGCTCATTCTGATAACTCAGATGTCACAGCTTCTGATGATTCAGGTGTTCAGTTCATACTCGGTCGCAATGATATGATTAACATAGCATTTCAGATATCTTCAGGAATGGACTACCTATCATCACATGGTATAATACACGGTGATCTGGCAGCAAGAAATATTCTAGTGGCAGCTAATATGACTCTTAAAATCTCCAATCTTGGTATTTCGAGGCATATTTACCCAGGAGATTATTCGATGCTTGCTAGCAGTGATGAACCGATGCCCATTAGATGGATGCCAGGCGAGGCAATACAAAGTGGGCAGAAGAGTCTGGACTCAGATATCTGGTCATTCGCGGTAACTCTATGGGAGATATTTAATTACGGTCTGCAACCTTACTTTGGGTTTACTAACAGTGATGTGGTACAGATGATACTGAGGCATGAGATATTACCGAGTCCACCTAACTGTCCTGCGTGCGTGTATTCTCTAATGGTCGAGTGTTGGCACAATATACCAACCTGTCGCCCGAGCTGCACCGATCTTTATTACAGACTGTTGCAGTGGTGCAGGGACCGGATACCGGAGCAAACTAATGCTATAAACCACTGTAGATCAATCGGGAATCGTAGCATAAGCAACTGTAACGAAATCGGTCATTTTTGCAATCAAAATAACAGTCAAGGAAACTTCAGTAATAATAGAATTAGTGGAAAGGGACATTCGAGCACTCATAGCAACAGCACAGTGAAGTCACCTGACAATAGTGCCCGTAAGAGTAACAACACATCGAGTACAACAGCCAATTCATCCAAGCCACAAGATAGTTTTAGCAATCCTGGCGATTCTTTCACAACTAGTATTAACCAATCATCAGCGGATCAATGTGTGATCAGAGATAATGTAGGTCCATGCTATATTAAGAGAAACAATCATAATGAAAATGTTGGGCCGGATTGTTTGAGAATAGATATAGGTAATATTATACATGTCTGAAAGTTTGCTGTGTGAGGTTAAATGCTTTCTAATATATTAGCCTACTATGATTTCTAGTCATTATAAGTTTATTAGTAACAAACTGGTTGCAAACAATAACTTGTAAATAGTATCATCGCTTTCATTGCATTGCACGCAATAATATAGGCCTTTCACGTCATCTTTTTTATCATTCTGCTTTGTCTCTAATCAATTAGTAAAGCATCATTTAATCCATCCATAAAACTCGTAAGGTAGTGTAGGCCTACGTTATAACACCTTCATTTTATAGTTACATGTGCAATAATGCAATAATAAATATCAGCAAACAACTTCTCTTCCCATAATTATCGATAATTGTTAGATATGAGCAGGAAACTTGTTAAAATGAAATAGTTCTATCAAGAGATCAAACAATAATCTAATCACAAGGTCACACTAATTATTATAACAATTATAATTATTGGTAATGGAATTATTATAAATAAAAGCAATAAAAATTATTGTGTTCATTGAGAAACTATGAAATGATATTAGAAAAAGCTAAATCAGAGACTAAACTGTTTGACCTTTAGAGCTATATTTATCACGTCCCTCCTGTCGTCGTCAGATAATGAAACAGACGTTAAATTCATATTAATTTATTGAATTACAGAGTTAAATATCAACCTCGAAAAAATAACGTTACAATTTGACGTATTAGCAATATACAGCAGTATTACAGTTGAAATTTCAAAACTCACAGAAACATTGACTAAAGGATAGAGCCAAGCTAAACGTCAGTTTCCCAACCTAGAGAAGACGTCAGGGACGTCGAGCCGAATCAGATCTCGAGTCACGAATATGGAATGTGAGCGAATTAATCACTTAATGAAATGATTTGCTATAACATATATAATTTACGAACGAACATAAGAGTCTTCCATTGCAAATATTGACTTAAAAACTGAGTAAAAGAAAATATCAATTTTATTTCCTTTAATAATAATTATTGCATACTGTCCTATCATGTGCTATAAAGCGCAGTATGGACAAGAGATGAGTTCAGGACGAATGTCCCACTTATTGTCCCAGAATCCAGTGCAGCTGTATCCACCATGACCCCGAGCACCAAAGTACTGATTGGTTACGATAAAGTCTGGAATCATGTTAGAAAACTGGAACACAACACAACAAGACTTTCCTGAATATTTGTTAGACGATACAATTGTTGTCAGCACTCAGCAGGCGCAAATTAAAATACATTCTTTTTCATTTTCAATACAAGAAAGTAATAGTTGTAGTAGTAGTAGTAGTAGTAGTAGTTAGTTAGCAAGGTCATCATGAAAACGTTCAATGGTACGCTAGGTAATAGATATACCAGGTAAACATTATACAAACAAAATAAGAAAAATGCCTTACATTACAAAAAAATACATTGTTGATTGAAATTAGTAATAAAAAGCATCATGAAATTATGGATGTGAGAGCAGAGCATTGAGGAAGCATTCAATTGTGGGACTTAATAGCATTCAAAGGTTTCATTCTGCTACTAATCAGTTGGTTAAGTCATAAATTGTAAAGTACGCGATCTGGAGATGTAATCTAGCAGGAGGAGCCGATAACTGTAGGCTGCCAAACGAATTTACCAAGCCTGAAAGATTCTACATATTGTAATAACATACAATAACTTCTTTGGACTTAAAAACTTTGTCAAATTCATCCATTATGATCAGCGAAAGAGAAAGATAATACATCTGCTGAAGCGAAATATAAATGAGATACTTAGCACTTGAGAGCGAGTCCTGTACACTCTTCATGAGATAAAAACAGGATACCAGCATCACGACAGGCTTCATGGATAAGTAACAACAATAAGAGCAGGTTACATCTATTAATACTACAATAATACTTTAATAATACACATCTAAGAAATTTGTCAAAATACCAATCCGACCACCAACCCTAAACCTAAAAAATAAAGAATAGACAAAAACAATAAGATGTTAACAAATATATATGGCAGAATAGCATACCGGAGATCGCGCCATGGGAGGTATGGTAGGAGCCGCTAAACTCACTACATCCTTCAAGCCCTCAGCAGCAGTGCCCATAAGTAGCAGGGCCAGATGCGTGGTACCGTGTGGGGCGAGAGTCACGAGACCTGAACGCTTGCCCTCAAATACACAACTCCTCAACTGAATGCTGCCTGCATCATGAAAAATGTTCAGAGAGTTAGACATGCTTATGGTAAGTTAAGCGCCCATTATCCAAAGATATCATGTGTCCAAGGATACTGGCAGAGATGAACCCGGCTGGATTCTAGACTTGGGACTAGAACCATGGCCTTGCGTTTAGCATATACAGCACACATTATAATCGATAACGATTATACGGTATATATCAAAAGAAATGTCTACTATTATGAGGCAAAATCATCATGTGTCAATTTAATATAATACCGGTACAAATAGTTTATCAAATACTCATAATTATCCATAAATCAAGTCATTTTATAACAAGATATTTTAATTACGGTACCATTTATAATTGTTAGCGGGGTCCTGTCTAGAAATCCTTGAGCGAAAGAGTTTTCCTCTGGACTCCCAATTATAATCAAATTGTGTTCCTCTGAAACACATGCAACAAGTCAATTACTTTATTACTCAATGTCTGTAGAAAATAAATGTTAATACAACTGCATCAATTAAAGCGAAAAAAAAAATTATATCAGAAAATCACTGAATCCCGAGAATGAGTTACTTTTTCAGCAGTCCAGTCAATACTTTAAATGAGCAACCGGATCACGTGACTTGCAAGCAGATCGCCCATTGGTCAATTTGTCCGAGCTGACAAATGGGCGAGCAATTAGTAACTCACATGACCCAGGTATGAGGACGTAGCAACCCTAGATGCAAAATCTACTAAAATAGCTCAATATGGCACTGCTAGCAATGTATGTATAATAATGCAGAGCAACGATTAATCAAAAGAAATTTTCTAATAAACGAAATTTGTTCCGATGCAACTCAATAAACATTACAATGTCATGCATACAAGTAAACAGATTAATTATTCAGACCTGCCAGTTGATCGGTGAGCTGAGAATCATCAAGAACAAGAACAGCAGTGTCTGACGTCAGCAAGAACTGATTAGCTATATAAACACCCAGACCCTGAAGCTCACGGCGTCTAGCCTCAACACTTGTTCCTGACATATACCAGCGTCAATCTTGAACAATTGCTTGAGCAATGAACTTTAGACCAATTTGCCAAATATCAATATAGAAGTTAAAATTGTAGAATATTAATATAGTTTATAATTAGACAGAAAAAACTAGCAAGCCAACATAATATACATATTCACTAGGACGAGAAAGTTGACTATTAAGAGAAAATCAGTGAACTGCTAGCATGTACAAAGAAAAATGTTTTGCAAATAGATGAACAAATGTACAAGCATACAGGGAAATAGGTAAGCGAATATAGATGCAAAAAAAAAAATTATTTACAGCTTTTACACCAGTGAAATATGATAGAATCGATATGATAGAATCGATATGATAGAATCGATATGATAGAATCGATATGATAGAATCGATATGATACAATCGATATGATACAATCGATATGATACAATCGATATGATACAATCGATATGATACAATCCATATGATAGAATCCATATGATAGAATCCATATGATAGAATCCATATGATAGAATCCACATGATAGAATCCACATGATAGAATCCACATGATAGAATCCATATGATAGAATCCATATGATAGAATCAATATGATAGAATCAATATGATAGAATCAATACGATAGAATCAATATCGGAGTAGAGAATAGGTTGTACATTCAATAGCCCAGACCTGTAACAATGATGAACTGTTGTTCAGCCACTCTCCTCGCAGGACCAATAGTGTGAGGACCTCTCAGGCCGCTAGACTCGGGACTACTGCACATCTCGCATACACCCCATGTACCTGATCAACACACGTGAATTTCATGTATACATACTACAATCACTCAATCAATCAATGAGGATTTGACATACGATTCCTCACTCGAAGGCGATGTCAGGGACGTCCCAAGCGGGATGTGCGACTACACACAGCATCCAACCACCAGAACACTCCTGCAAATGCACAAGCCAAAAGAGAAAGCGAGATCCCAAACAGTGCAAGTCAGTTATCCAAGGCAAGAAAGTCTGTTAGAACAGATCTAGGGTGGGAAGAGTGAGTTTTGAGCTTGCCCTGGAAAGTAGTAATGCAAGTACAAGATTGCAAGTCTTGTGGCAAAGAATTCCATGGTGTTGGAGCAGCATAGCTGAACGAGCTGTTAAGTGACCACTCATAGAAATCAATTTGTATACAAATATGATACAACAGCGGGGTCTATTCAGCGTCACACCTTGAATAATAATAATAATAATTTGATAAACTGTTACAAACAGATTAAGGAAATATGAATAGGGTATAGAAATCCTCTCAGCTCGTTACCTGATTGTTGGCATAAACAGCTTTTATCAGATGATTCTCCCTGTAATCGAATACTCCGGCCATCGATCTGCAACGTCAATACCAGTATAACATCATTAATAAGCAAGCAAACAAATAAATCCGAGCTTAACGTCAATTTCGTATTAGACGACGACATCATGCAGAGACGGATAATACACACAACGCACTCAGTTGACAAAAGCGTAATTTAGAATGTGATAAGAAACTTAACTTAAAATTTGCCTTTTATTATTATTATTTTATCATAATAATAATATAGTTAAAATAACAGAGTTAAAA
Source organism: Enchytraeus norvegicus (assembly GCA_034695365.1). NCBI lineage: Eukaryota > Metazoa > Annelida > Clitellata > Enchytraeida > Enchytraeidae > Enchytraeus > Enchytraeus norvegicus. Next base: position 9,594 of record JAQFZF010002297.1, read on the forward strand.
TAATATATAATAATACATTAATATAGCCCTGATTATCTACTGTCATGGATCTGACGAATATGATAAAGTGAGAGAACCTTTAGAGGATGATGTTTCCAGTGGACAGGTCTCAGTCGAGCTGTCTCAAGTCCCATCACCATCACGTTGACTGTCCTCATCAATATCTCACCAGACACTATACTCACCTGTTAGGGTTTAACAACAAACAAATGCTAATACAAAAGACTATCTCAGTGAGCAGCCGTTTGGGCACTAACGAAAACGATTCATTATGAAGGGATGAATCGTGGCCAAAGGTTATAAAATGGTACTACAATAAAACTAGACAAAATTTGTTCTGTTTCAAAAATATTTGATTAAGAACGTTAATTAAAAAACTTAGGATTATCAATTATCAACAATTATTGTAAGGGCCCGGCTAACTCAAAAATCACTTATATTACTGCTATTCGACAACATAACATTCATGATCTGCTAGTTATTAGTTATCTGCTAGTAAAAATAGCATTTATACATATTACAAAGGATAGAAATGACTACATAAGTACATAATATTACGATACATTGTTATTTTTAGTTTATTAAATATTCAACAGTTTTTATAATGATTATTTAATGCAGTAATTTAAAGAAGTGATAAAACAGTTAATAAAACAGTTAACAATTTACCTCAACAACACTCTGCTGCATGGGAACAAGCTGTACAACGACACTAACACCGCGCATGGAACCGCTGAATGCAGGGTTATACACGGTTAATGTGAATGATTCATCAATGATTGGAGAATATAAGGAAGATGTCTTGGTGTCATTAGAACAGTCACCATTACTATCACAAGTTGCCACATCATCAGGAGTCTTCTGTAGAGTTGGTAACAAGACAGAGGCGTGACTGTTCATAAAGTTACGTAGTTGTTCATCGTTTACACATCCGCCATCGTTCGTCTCCCTTAATTACAACAATATCAATATTCAATCTAATATAAAATATTAATGTTAATTATGCAGATCTGAAGTACAGATCCATAGTCGGTTTTACTTGTACCTGCATAAGAGAAGAATTAGCTTATACTCTAGCCAATCAAAATTCAAAATATTCAAGTGAGCCAAACTTATGCAAATAGGATTACTACTAGTTCTATCAAGTTCAAAGTTTTTAAAATGAGGCTAATTGGTGCAAATATATTAACAGTTATATGGAATTGTGCCAAACTTTACATTTATGTAAAAATACAGTTGTTCATGTGCTCAGTAAATACTTAAAACTTTTTAATTTTTTATGATAAATGTCTTCACGATATGCACACACAGGATATTATTAGACATTTTTATTACTTTGAGTCCCACCACCAGTGCTCTTTTCCAGCAAGTTCTGTGTATTCCACATCAATGCTCCACTCTTTCAGCAGTCTATACATCCTGCGTGTGAAGTACGGGTGCACTGTACGATCATCTCGGCCTATACGTATCATCACCGGTATGCCCTAGACATAGATCAATGTGAATTTAACGTCCGTTTCATCATCTTTCGAACACACGAGGGACATCCCCAACAACATTTGAACTACCAGCGTGTCCAGTGTCAATGTCGACCCAAACAAGACTCGCAAAAACAAATGCTGCAAACTTGTGAAAAGTACAACATTTAAATATTTAACATTTGTAACAGGCTAAGTGTAGAGGGTAAACATATTACAATACCGGACACAATGAGGTTCTAATTCATAACCACAGCGCTACTGTGGCATATCGCATATAGCGGAGCTTAATAAATCTCCCTATGATTATTATTATAACGCATTTAACTTAAACATTAAACATTTGTAGCAAAATATAACCCTATATCTAAATAATAATATCAATTATAATTCTATGTATATATCAACAAATGCTTCTTAAGGGCTGATTTGCTTTAACGACATACGACTCTTTTATACCTTGAGATTGGAAACGTGTCTGTCAGCATCGTTCTCAGAAATACATTTCTCCAACAGGGCTTTCACAGCCGGCTCTGCATGACTTGTAGCAATGTCATGTCTGAATCATGTCAAACACATATCATCTCTGAACTTGTGACACTAGCATTAGACACTAAAGTTTACAGGGGTTTAATTTATTGAGTAAAACAATATCAAATATAACATAATACAGAATAAATAATTGTATATAAATAGTAAGCTACATAGAGAAATTTAAATAAAGCACAGTCGAATTGATTCACATCCCATCAATTATTAACAAAACCATTTATGGAACATCTTACGACGTGGCATTCCTTGGTTTGATAATATATGCATCAGTTTCAATACAATATAACTGGTCCAAATGGCTTGTAACTGCATTAGATATTAGTGCAACGAATAAGCTAGCACGAGGTGAATAAAGCGTTCCATTGTGCATTAAATCAAACTCGTTTGTTTTATTTATTTGTTTACATCAGATCTCTAGGAACTAAACAAAATTCAAATAATCAATGGCAAACAATACACAGATAAAATTATAGGCTGAACTAACACAAAGCAGACATATTATTTTGTCTATACTAAATACAGTTACTTTAAAAGTTTACATAGATGTGCATGGATACTGCCGTAACAGACTAATTGAGTAATTTTTGCAACTAATATATAAAGAAAATATACTAGTAGTTATCAATTTTTTATTATTGATTTGATAATTACCTAAAGAAAAGATTACTGTCGCCATATTCTTCTTTCTTGATCCAGCCAGCGATTGTGACAACGGCTAATGCAAAGTCAGGAAAGTGCGTGGATAGATGCCACGCACCGTGACCGCCCATAGAATGACCTGGCAACATTATTATAATTATTATTAAGGGCCAGTTCCTGAGCCTATGATTTTGGTTAGTTACCATGGTAACGGCCATATAACTCATCAAGCTGTGGTTAAATATAACTCTTCAAAATGAGGCGGTCAAATTTGAACCGTTGGTTAAATTATGATGACGTTGCTCAACCAGGGGATAATATTTTAGTGATTTAAACATATTTTTCACATATAATTCAATTTAATTCAA
>JAQFZF010002298.1:0-12629 GCA_034695365.1 Enchytraeus norvegicus
GACTATGGTTTACTTTAATATTTTGATTGATTTCAGTGTCATTAAGGTTGTTTGATTTTGGTGGATTGATGATATTTGTATTTGAGAGAAATAGGATTTCTCTTATATTTCTTGCTGGTTTTGGCTGGTCCATCAGTTTATTTAAAGGGTGATGGGAGGAGGCTGCCTTCTGTTTTATGTTTGAAGTATGCCTATTGTAACCATTGTTAGGTGTTTTGAACTGTTTTCTCTGTCTATGTTTTTGTTTGTCTGTCTGTCTGCTCAGCGAGCACGGCTAGAGTTACACCGCACGGGTTTCAGTCATGAGCGCTAGATAACTCTGATTCGATCTAGTTCTTTAATAACACTGCAAAGCATTGCAGCACAGAGTGCTTAGCATTGCTTCATGAGCTAGAGGGTGTGTGATTAGTTCCTGGGGGAGCTCATGAAACGATTGAATGAAATAATGTAATAACGATCGAATGAAAGAATTATAGCTGAGTCGAAAGCACATCGGCTGATTGTCCGACTCGGGTTCTTTTGGTTCATGATTCGAATCCCAGGGCTCTCACGTCACTGATGTAGCTGTCAGGCCGCGAAACTGACGTTCATTCGGCTTCAGCCCTTCGTCTTTGGCAATGCTAATTAGGGGAATGATTCGATTGTGTTCCGATTCTGATCGGGTAAAGTCAGAATGGAATTCGTCGATAACAGTTACTCCACGTATTCGTAAGAGACGATTAAAGCAGATAAGGCAGTAGAGAGATTAGAAAGCCACTGTGGCAATGCTTTTAGTGTATTTACACTAGAGTCCTGCGCGGAAATGTAAAATTGTTCCCTCACCCGCCCCTCACAAAAAATTCTCTTCCCTCACTCGCACTCATTCCCTTCCAGCCTGTTCCCTCACCCGCCCCATTCCCTCCAATGTCTTCCCTCACCCGCTCCCATTTCCTCCAGCAGTCATATTCTTCCAGCACTCGTTCCCTCGCGTTATGTAATGTTCGGAGACAAAAAACTATATATCGCAAAGAGGGTACAGGGCCTGTTCTTCAGCACTTTGTTGAAAGCTGATGGACATCACTTTGATGAGTAACTCACTATAGTTATTCTATGTTTCCATGACATTGTAAACAAAATACAAGGTTGTTCAGAAGTCGTTTGTTTGATATCGAGTACTTGTAAAAGAGTGTGTCAAATGGTAGTTCCCTTCCCACGGGAATCCTTCGAGTTTTTATTTCCCGCCCCGCAGTATTCCCTCCAAACTCATTCCCGCTCCGCGGATTACCCTCCAATTTTGTATCCATTCCCGCGGGTTTTCCAGCGGGTACCCGCAAATAATCCGCGGGAAATTTTCCATGCAGGGTCTAATTTACACGAGAAATTATAGGTGTGTGGTTGATAGTTCTTGGGGAGCTCTTCTAGCTGTTGATTAAAAAAGTATAAATAAAGCGGTACCGGTATTTATATGGTATTAAAGAGATATTAAAGAGGTATTGAGGAATAAGAAGATTTAGATTCGGGGAGAGTTGAAGATGCAAAAATGAATTGAATGTTCTCTATTTGCATCTCTAACTCTATAAAAATCTGTGAATCTAAATTCAATGCCTGTTTTCGTATCACAAGGAAGGTCCCGACCGGGTCTCAAAACTTGGTCTCCAGCTGGTCGGGCAACTATGCTACAGATTTTAAGCCATTCAAATGGGTCTAGTCAAGGATATTTAGTGCTCTGTCAGACTCAGATGGCATTTCCTATGCACAAATTCCTGAAATTGTCTACTATCTCATAGTAGATCGATGAGCATGCCGATGAATTCAACCACTTAATCTCATCAACAGTTTTACTTGAGATGACACTGAGATGACATTAAGATAATGTGGATGCAGTGACTTTAGTCGATAGCATATCGGTTGAATGTCTGACTCAGGTTCCATGGGTTTACGGTTCGAATCTGAGGGGTCACTCGTCACTATTGTAGCCGTTTGTCGGCCAATCTGACGTTAAATTCAGTTTAAGACTTTATCAATGAATGAATGAATGAGGATTTAACGTCCAGTTATCCCGCTGTTGCTTGAAACAAAGTTCATTGACGTTATTAGAGGTAGAGATGAAGTAATTTCCGAAATTCTGTAGACCGTGTGAATGAATTTGTATCTCGGACCTCGCGAACCACTTTATAGATGCATTGATTGATCGTACCTGTGCATTGTGCAATACATATTCTACAGAATTATCTTATCTCACTACACCGAGGGCGCCACCAGTCACCCACACCTCAATAAAACCAGCTACTGATCCCATTCAATCAATCAGCCGCTCTGAATAACATTTATTGTAGGAGCCGACGCTATACTTAATCAAATAGATCTACAAAGTGGCCCATTTATCGCAGCGAATGCCTACGAAAGAACCTATAGGCCGAAAAATCAGGTAGGCCTACTGATAGGCCTGTTAGCTCAGCACAGACCTAGGAAGGCCTACAATCACATGTGGACTTTCCTACTTTAATGAAATTATTCAGTTGGCCGTAGTATTTCGTAATAGTCGGTTATATAGCGTGGTACCGATAGCATCAAGTGCATTATTAATATTATTTCTAACTAGACGTAATGTTAGATACACGAGTGACAGATAGTGTGCTTAGTTAATGACTAATTAATGTAATCGATTAACTCAAGTGTAATTAATCAATTAACGATTATTGGTCGGCATTTTATCAGCAATCGATTTTGTAAGTAAAGAAATCGGTTTTGTGAAGGAGTAGGTACATTTTAGATCATCTGGTATATTATTATCTATAATCGGTAAGTTTGTTTTGTATGTTAACTATGTTAGCTTTAACTAGTTAATGAAATGATTTTGTATTTTTCTTGATTTCCAACGAGTAAAATTTAAATTTATCTACGCTGATACCGATATTGTTAACATATAATTGTTGTAGCCTACAAAATTAAAACAACCGATTTGTTTCTCTTTCAATATGTCGAAATAATTATATTGAAATAGACTATAATAATAATATAAATCTCTATCTCTGCACTGCCAAATGGCAGGTTCAATGTACATATTTTGAAACAGAGTCTCCTATCACGCTCACTAATGCACCCCATCTATCATCAAGTTGATCCCAACAAAAACGCCATGCCTGTACCACTCCCAAACTGTAACCTATTTTCTTGGGAGAATATATTCTGACTGCCGATGTAGTTTCCGGTGCCTTCCTCAGTTTGAAAATAGCTGCGTTTACGAAATATGTGCAGTTTTCAGTTGGTATATTCTCAAGTTTCCCGGATCCAACACGGGGCATAATATAAATATGTAACTTATTGTTAATTATGTAACACTTTATGAATCCATGTACACTTGCAGAAAGTAGAATATAGAGCAGTGCTATAACTAAAACCTACCTATTCTCACTGTCGGATGAAATCAAATGAAGACCATGATCGCCTAGGTCGGAGGTCCTAAGTGAACATGATAGAAAAAAATAGATACAAGCTAACTTTGGCTTATATTTATATCTGGTAAAGTTGATAATATAATACGATGTTGTCAGAGATGTTTAATATTAGTCTCCCTACAAGTTTCACATTTTAAAGAAATAAACCACCCTGCTTTGAGGGTGTTAAATTTATAGTATACTAAATTTAAGTTAGTATACTAAATTGTAACCGTCATTTAAATCTGAATTGATAGCATTTGCCACTTTTCGTATACAACACTTGTATTTCTTGCACATTTGGTGCTCAGTCGCACATTTTTGTTCTATGCTTACACATTATTTTTATATACGCCACTCGCTATTCGACTATTTGAATGGTATGGTATCGAACGTTATATCTCTTCACGTTGAACAAATAGAACTGTTTTGGTGACTTTTATTGTTTATGTTTTCGGAATTGTTGTTTATGTAATGGGGATTTGTAAAAAAGTAAAGGTTGTGTACCATATTCGTTACCGAACGTAGACTCGGAGCTGATCCCGATCCTGAGTGATTGCAGCACACAGGTGACATAGTCATTAATCCGACGGTAAGGTCGCCACCTCCACTACATACAATCCAATGTTGATAATTGGATCATATACGCCAGACCTGTGGTAACCTTCGCAATCTTCCGAAGCTGTCACCTACTACGTACTAATTGCTTCCAATTAACCAACCCTCGAGAGGGATGGAGGACTTTGTTGGCCCGTTGTACATCCGAGATTTTACTCTCTGATTGGTCAACCGGGAATCGAAACCCGGACCTCATGCGCAACAGTCGGCACAAACTGCCAGACGCGCTAGGCAACTGAGCTATAGAGACGTGGGGATTTGTAATGGGTCTAAATTGACTATTATATGGGATTTTGTGGGGGCCCTACCAAATTCTATATCGGGCCTACACTCCCAATTTTCGCCTGTCATATTGCCGGCGGTCTTCAACAAACCCTCTTGACTTACTGTCGAAAATATAGTGTTAAAATTAAATCTATAATTGAATTAAGAAGGGTTAATATTAAAACTATAATCTCAGTCTGACTGTCTACTTGGTCTAGGTGTGTGATCTGCAGTTTGGACTGATGACATTGACCCCAAACTTATAGCCTATAGCAATTTTTTAGCTGTGAATATCACAAAGGGAAAAATAGGCAGTTTAATCAAGTCGATCCTTGACTATATATTTATCTCGTAAGAATCATTGTGCGTCTGTCATATACTAAAGAGCACGCGAAAATGAGGTCTAGGAAAATGACACCGTTCATTGATTATTTTAAGCAATAGGTTAACATATTTTGGTATCGAGAATTCGATATTTTTAGACAGGCCTTGAATTATCCCTGATATGATCGTCAGACGACGATATGGACGTTATATTTGCCTTGATTGATTGATTGATTGAAGATGTTGACAAGTTTTTATGGATATGCTTGATGAACGATCGATGCTTTACAAGGTGCAATGTAATTCTGCATATGACGTCCCTGATATCATACTTGGATGAAGAAACAGACGTTAAGCCTTTATTATTATTTATTTGATTATAATGTGCATTTAACATTGTTACATGCGTGCTCGTTAGTAGGCTTATGTGTATATTATGTGCATTCTTGATACTGTTTGTACACTTTGTATACTTGACTGCTCTTAACCAATCATAATCTAATTCCCAGAACGGTGCTCTTACTGCAGATTTATAAGATATAAAGCCTCTCTGTCTCGCTGTGTATCCTCTTATATTGTAGGCCTATATAACATTATAACTTATAATTAGTGCGAGGTACAGTAGGCTACTTAGTATCCTTACGGTACATTTACGTATTTATTTAGTGCTTAAGTAGTCTATGGGTCTGCAGCATATGCGTCACAAAAGAAATAAGACTAGCCAACCGACGATTAACGTAGGTCCGAGTCGTGGGGTTGATGCTGTTGCCGTCCGATTAATGTCAATTAATACAGCGATGAATGCAATCAAACGTAAGACATCAGTGGCTCATGATCGGGTTCAGCTTCGGGTCAATGTTCAGTAATGAACACAGCATCGTGCAGTAACCGTTGATGTTAGGTTTCGGTACTTCACCCGGGTCAATCGCTGGCATCATCCATAAATTAAAAAACTAATGTTAAATCAGGCACATTATATTTTTGTATGTTGACAAGATTTGCACTTTGAATGAGCTAGATGATGATGATGATTTGTGGTTTGGAGTCGCTGTGTCATAGAAAAGATGATTAGCGACTTTATTTTACCGAATAATTTGTCTTTCACATATTATATGTTAAAAAACATATACACTGTATATATATATATATATAACAAACTGTATAATACAATGCATAGAACATGCAACACATACAATTAATACACAACATAAAGCCAAAGTATATCCTTTGCGACTCACATAATAGCTAAAAATACATTTGCATAACTAATATAATTTGTACATTTTACTACCTAAATACATAATACTGTAGTGATTAATACATGAAGTATAACTATTCATGATGTAATACTTAAATACATAAATTGGCCTAATTAATACATTTTCTACTACATTAATACTGCCACAAAAAGTTTCTTTCTTGGCAGTTGCAGTGACGTCAAACTCTCCCCCCCCCCTCAGTTTATTTAAAGATTCTGGGGGTTTTAACCCAAACCCACAGAATTCTCCAAGTCAATGATTCTCACCCCCTCCCAGTTTTTCCAACGGAGATCGATCTCCGTCACCTCCCAATCCCTCCATTGGTAGACGTCACTGGTCGATTATCGCTGGCGATGGCATGAGACCTACTGCCAATGTAATCTATAAAATCTGTGCCCGCAGTGTTGATGTGGCCCATGGTCTGAGGTTTCAAAAGCTATCGGCACAAAGTTGAACTTCGTCACTATCTTTGAGTATTTCTGAAGCTTCTTTCCAGCTGTAACTTCTGCATACGACCTACGTATTGATTGATTGATATAATTTATGTAGCGCATTCTGTTAGCTGATTTTATTATTGTAAACTTGCGCGACTCTATTTTTTTTTCTTTTGAACATTGAATGACGTAAAATGAATAATGTAATAAATTTAATAATTTTAACAATAAATTTAACATTAAATATCTAGATTTTATGAATTGATATGTACATGCATATTTTTGCTATTAATTATTGCTATAATTTCTGTAAATTTATATTATGCTATGAATCAATTCCTAAGTGAGATCCAATTATTAATAATAGCTTTTCATGCATTACATTTGTGTTAAGGTACGGACGAAATAGGTGTTAATTCTGCTCAATATTTTAATTATTCAATAGTAATTATAAATAGTATTTACTACAATATACATGTATGCATACTTCATAATTAATTATAATAAAATATACAATTTATCAAAATAAATCTGTCCGTCTGGATACGACCACATTCCTCTAATTCTCTGATTTTAATATTGTTTTGCTTTTCTCGTATAAATTCCTATCTTTGGCGGTTCAAAGTTAACTTGTACTTTATCTCACTGTTTGGGCTATTATTATTCATCAAACAGTTGTGTGTGAAATACGATTCTTTAATGATCAGTCAGTAGAATTACCATTGAAATTATCTGTACCCTGAACATTTAATTATGATCAATAGACCAGAACACCGCTGGTCTAGATATTATATTTTCATTCTGTATATAGCCTATGGTGCTCCTAAATAATACTAGATGCGAATTATATATATGATAAACAATCAATTAACTTTTTATAGCTTACTCTTGACTTGCCACACTCAAAGAATTGCTTAAGAACAGTTACAGCGAAGGAAAAGTAACCCAGTATTGCCCAGCCTACCAAGAACCACAACTGATGTGGCAGGGCATCTATTCGCCTGGACTTTTTTCATACACCTGCAGTAGACCACTCTGTCCTTCACTGCACAGCATATGCGTTAGTCGCCTAATATGACGCGTGCAGTTTTCGGTTGGTCTAAATTCTTAAGTATCCCGAATCCAACACGGGATTTGTGAACACCTAGTAAGTCGTTCTTGCAGAGGTGTCTTAGTGCATGGGTCTCAATTTATAAAAATAAGATAGCTTGACGTACGGGTTCGAATTCAATCATGACGGACATTGAAATTGTAAAATATTGCAAAGACTGGAAAGAGTGATAGAGGAAGCTCGGATCTACTTAAGCATGCTGCATGTACCATTATATCCCTTCATTTGATTTCCTCAAATTTTCACAGATAGTTTAGGACGATTTTAGATCACTGTGCACCTTATTTCTAATTCCAACGACTGAAACTTAAAAAATTAATTAACAATAACTGATATCGGGGAAAACTCGTCCTAGATTAATCACTATGATATTTTATACTGTTTCGTTTTCTGTGCGCAAGTGTGTAGCCCGTCTTGTGTCCGAGAAACTTGAAAATAGACCAACCGAAAACAGCACGTGTTTCTCTTGAGCTGACCTACGTGGGCATTGCAGTGAAGGGTAGAGTCAACTTAGCTAGCCTTCTGCTTTACTTTACAGTTTTGAAAGAAATTTTTTTTAACAAGCCTCTTCATTTTTTTGTTGTTATGCCTAGTTATAATAAATTATCATTATTCTAATTGTTTTGTTATTATTACGCAAGAAAGAAACTAAGGGAAATCCACTGATATAGGCCTATAGTTAATTAGTCAATTATATCACAATCTTAAGTAGGCCTTGGAAGCGGCCTAGACTAGCGGTGTGATATATGATATATAGAGGGTAATTAGATAGCCTGAATATCTGACCACTAGACTTGATTAATGAGATGAGGTAATTAATTCTGAGATCACATGCGTGATCTAATCAGCATTCATGAGCCCATCGTTATCATTGAACTGAAACGGCCAGCAGCCGTGGTCAGCCGACACTGACAAATATCCGTTATAATTATTTCAAAGCAACGCCAGAGATGTGGTAAATTAGTTAGAAGCATCACTTCTCCAGTTGCTGTATTATGATAGCGACTGGATAGATAGACTGCAGGACACTCTGTATAGTAAAATCTGAATACGTTTGAGCTAATTTGTAAACTGTAGCTTGTATTTCATTGTCTTGAAGAGATGTCTTGAGATCTTCTTGCCTTGACTTTAAACATTAATTTCATTTTACCCCAGTTAGCAGGTTTTCATTTTTATTTTTATCTATTAGACAGGGTTAGGTTGTCTAACCCTGTAACTGTACGTATAACTTCCAGGCTTAGACAATCGTGGAAGTTATATAAATTATTATATGCATACTGTTTACAAACTATCAATGAAAATTACCGTTATACGTCATTTAATAATTGAACAACGTAGTTTACATTTAAAATTAAGTTACATACTTAACCTGTGTATTTAAACTTAAACTAAACCCTAGTTAGAAGGTTACCTAGTTAACCCTAGTTAAACTAAGCCATTCCATGAAGCGCTAGCTAGTTAGCAGGTTACCGAGTTACCTAAACCCAAGCGTCGCAATATTTTGTTCATTTTAAATGCTAGTCATTTTTGCGCCTAATCAATAGTTGGCCTAAATGTTTCAGTCGATACTTAAATCCAATCGATCGATCGATCATCTTGTCAATCAATTAATGGATCAGCTAATTTTGTAAGAAATGAAACAGTTATCAATTATCATATTATATCTATATACAAACTTGTACATTTTATTTATTTTATTTATTTATATATCACATCGCACAGATTACACTCTCAGTCATTACAATAAAAACATTGAATGTACGTGTGAATGGAAATAAAGGCCATATCTATATATATGGCACTTACATATTCCAACAAAAACAATAACAGTTCTGTACTTTGCACACTTAAATTACTAATTGCAGCTGTTTTAACGTTAATAGTTTCAAATTGCATATATATATATATATATGTACTCATAAATATAGACCTAAATACATTATGCATCTACATGTAAACATGCTATACACCCAGATTTATAACTAACTGCCTATGTAGTCTTAAAATTCCTACTAAAAACACAAAATACATTAAAAACATATTTCTTTAAAATCAATGATGTTCAAATTCTAAGACATAATTCTAATAAAAAAGTTGCCAAATTTCATGGTGTTGTTAGACATTGAAAGCAGTGAATAACCAAATATTAGCAGTGAAATATTATTTATTTATTTTCCCCTCCGCATAGCAACCATTTGATGCCTTTTTAATATTTATAAACAAAATACTATCGATATGTATACTGTATAATAGTGTATATAGACAATTGTATTATTCTACCTTGATTAATATGGTTCGTTGGTTATGAAGTACTTGTACTGCTACTACTGCTACTATTGTATATCGTGATATTGATGTTTTTATGAGGCGTATGTTAGTGCCTTAGAGCCCTTATGCCCATTTTCACGTTGAACTGTATATAAATATACAGTGCAAATGTGTGTATGGTATTCTATTGCGTGAAATAAACGAATCCAATCAAAACAATTACAATTTAGCGATCGTTTTTATTGTTACGGAGGGCGATGTCAATGACGTCTTAAATAACGTTTTTCTTTGATTTACAACGGTGTTACTATCAAATTTAATATGGCCTTGTTTATTTCTAACAAACCACTTTTTAACGCACTCCGAACGAAGTGCACACTTGCATTTAAGTGTTTTGCCTTATGTATTTTGTAAGTGGAACACTTGCCTTGTACGTTGGTCGCATTAACAAGTAGACACTCAAAATAGAGTTGCATAAAAATCAATAGAATTGGTTTCGAAATAAGTAAACTCAGGTAAAGCCTGTCTAGCTGTGGAAGGGTTGGTTGAAGGAAGGAAATGATATCTATAGGGAAGAATGGAAGGAAAGAGTGTTAGAGGAAGACCAAGAATAGGTGTATGATAACTGAATTCTAATTGAAATCAACCCCCAATTTAATCTTATTCCACTTTCTTTCTTAAGCTTAATTAATTGTAACATTCATTCAAATTATTTGCAGTGTTCATTCAATTACATATATCGGGCCTAAATTATATAATTCACAATGAAACTGTTCTGAGACATAGTTTAAGATACGTAATGCAAAAGGTACTTGATTGATTCATTGAATGTTTTAATTTTAACAGATTACAATATTTTATGAAATTTATGTTATACACCGTGTTCCATAACTACCGAGAACACCATACGTTTTTGATTTTCTACCAAAGTACTAGTGCAATTCCTTTGAGATTTAACATGCTTCAACAAGGGCCTATTTGTCATCCATATTGAAAATTTCAGGAGAATTGGACGTATAATCACTGAGATATAACATTTCACCTTACATAACCAACATAACAGGCACCTAGTAAGATCTTGATTCCCAATATGGAGAGAATAGGGAGGGAGCGGGTTAGCGACATCGGTAGAGTATTCGCCTCAGAGACAAGTGGATCAAGTGATCCAAGATCGAATCCCATGTCACTCAACAGAAAAATTCTAAAAAGGTTTCAGTATTGTTATTCGAATCAAAGTTGTTATTGTTGTCTGCGCTGGCTGTCATTGTGCGCTAAAAGGCGAAGATTTGAGTAGAGTTGACTGACTAAAAAAAAAAAGATGCCACTATGCGAATATGTTAAACATGTGCGGTTTTCAAGTGTAAGCAATACACGAAGAAAAAAAGCATATACTGTAACAGTAGTCATAATGTGCTTAAAGAATTATGCTGTTCTGTCCATATTGGAAATCAAGACTTTACTAGGTGCCACGCACAAAATTTAATATCTCAGTGATTATACGTCCAATTCTCTTGATATTTTCAGTATGGATTACAAATAGGCCCCTCTTGAGGCATGTCAAATATCAAAGCAATCACAATATTACTTGGGTACAAAAAAAATCAAAAACATATTGTGTTCTCGGTAGTTATGCAATACGGTGTAGCAGTTAAAAAATTACAGAATAAATAAAGTTTCCCAAATACCTTATCGACATGTATGAAGTAGTAGTGATGCGTACTATATATGGCGTTGATTAGTCTGCGTACCTGCCTCACTGCTCTACCATTAACTGTCAGCACGAATACTATACGCACTGAACTCTCTGACCTTTCATGATGATATCTAGCACCATCACGTGATTCACTTGGCTTAATGTATACTGCGTGCTGCGGTACTCTAACTGTATACCAAATCAAATCAAATAACGGTTTAACGTCCGGCTCGTCCTCCGACGACATTATCAGGGGCGTTGTATAAACATTAAACATACATGCATGATGATATCTAGTAGCATTTCTCCATTTGTGTTTGAGAAATTTTGAATAATCGCAATATTGAACTGTGCACATTGCATAAAGGCCGACTAACGCACATACTGACGAATCAATCAATCAATATGGGTTTTACGTCCGTTTTATCATCTGACAAATCACCCCAGTAAGCATATATTCTCCATGAACAAAGACATCTCTGTAAGAATGGATAAGGTAAAGCCTTTGAGATGAAAAAAATGGTGATGAAAAAAGTGATAAAAAAGGCAAAGCCTTGTTTACTGGGTTGATTGATGGTGTGCTCATTATGGAGTGAGAATGCTGACTGGCTATGGGGATCTTAACCTTTGACCGACCATATTGCAGAGCAATGGATGGATAGATTCAGTAGTATAAATGCGTTATGTTTAATGCTAAAATATAAAAATAATATTTCATACCAAGCATCTCCATTCTTTGCAAGAATATAGATATTAGTCATAAGTTATGACTCATAACCAAATATATACAATACAAATGCATTATTTCTTGTCAATAATTATAAGTAGGCTACAATAGATATGCACTCAAGAGTGCAATGCATGTGACTCATGCACTATGCACAGAAATATGTTGACTGTACTTTATTAATAGCCCAACTCATATTTAAGTTTGATTTGACATTTTATTGTGTTCAGTGAGAATGGACTATTTATCCTGGCTTGATTCTAAAACAGAGAGCCCTATATTATATAATTATTTCTACAGTTATACAATGCACAGATCTATGCGGGATGCACTATAACATTCTCAGCAAGGGTTAATTTTGTGTAAACACAAAATTAACCCTTGCTAATTAACCCTTGTTAATTTTGTGTACACACAATTTTAACCCTTCTGAACACTCATCACCACTCTGCCCCCTTTGCTCTGACCAAACACACGACACAATACACCTCTTTCAATGCATACAAATACAGACA
>JAQFZF010002299.1:0-12627 GCA_034695365.1 Enchytraeus norvegicus
TTGTTTTATGCTCTCACCAAATCCTGCCATGATTACCCGACGAGACTGAAATCAACAAGTTACCTATATAAAAAGCCCAGTAAAGCCTGTTATTCCTCATACGTTAACTGTGGCTCAACTCTATGGAATCAAGTTTCAATTGAAATTAGAAGTTCCACCTTCATTGATAATTTTGTGCTCAAATATAAAAAATATCTACAGGATAGCTGGCAATTAGAAGATAAATAGACCATTATTAATTATATCTGTAGGCCATTCTGTTTATTGGTAGTTTTATTCATTTATTTTTTTGTATTCTTATTTTCTGACCGTGGTCAGTTAGATAGGGCATTCTTGCTCTCCCTGAAGACGGTCAGCACATGAGCACTATTTATTCGTTCATTTCTGATATCACTATTTATCTGCACTGTTAGCAAATTGATACTTGTAATTTTGTGTTATCACTGTAATAAACATATATTTCTTTCTCTCTCTCTCTCTCTCTCTCTCTCTCTCTCTCTCTCTCTCTCTCTCTCTCAGTGTAGGCTACTCGTGCTTCTGCATTTCATCAAATGGCAAAGTTGCGATTCATCAGGAATGTTAAAAATTAATAAAACACAAAACAGCAACTAAGATAGGAAACTAGCATGTACGTATGTTATGTGTGAAACTGGAGCACGAATAAAAGACCCCGTGATATGCACGGGCTAAACGGTATTATTTTATCCTCGCTAGCGGCACATTATGTCATCATCAGCACCCCACTATAGTGTCACATCAGGAGTCAGTGTCCACTGCACCGCTTAATACATCAGCATATTGTGGGGACTTCACTTCCCGGTTGGGTAATTCACTTCTGATGTAGAAAATAGCACTGCATTGTGAAGACTTACGACGAACCATTGATATTAAGCAGATGCTTTTTCCATTTATTTCCATACATGATTTTCGAACGTGTAAAAATTCTCTCTTTCTCTTTTTGATATTTTTGCAGAGAAAGGACTAGCCTATCAGGCAACGTACATGTACTACACGCTCGTGTTTAAAGATGCTTGCGAGTGAATTGTAGGTTAACTTGGGATTGAACTAGGACTCTTTCAACATTGGCAGAAAAACAACTGGAGTAAAAGCCTAATGCATGAGCAAGGGTGAATTTTAGTGAAAGCTTCTTATCTACTTATGACACACATTATATAATATGTACCGGCGATGACAACATTAATATTAATGGTAAATTGATTAAGTACTTAATATGAATGACTCCGCAAAGGTCTACAAAGAACTACACTGCCCTATGTATTTTTACACTTATTATTTTGGACATTTTCATTTTTGCTTTAATTTTAGGGCTAGGGTTGAGGAAGTTGGGTTAGGGTTTGGACAAAAACTAATTATGTGCCAATGACTTTGATATTAAATTGTGCACTAGTGTGCACTGCGAATTTTTTACGGGGTTGTTAAACTGTACCTTGGGACTTTTTTAAGAAACGAGTAAATTAATTATAATGCATATTCAAAACAAATAGGCCTACTTTAGTGTCACTTTCTCATTCCGGACAGGGACCGTCCTTGATACAGCTGTCAATGTAATGTAAGTTTGGTCTTACTGAAACTCTTTTTTTTACTTCCTCTGCTTTCCTTCAATTTATCCTTTTATGATTGTGCTATTAACTTCATTGAACGGCTTATATCCATACCATGTGGTACTTTCCGATATCACCTCCTACTGAGAGCTTAGATCCAGCGATGAATCGACTGCAAATTGGCTGTGTTAGGAAGCATTAGAGAGCCTTAGTATCACATTAGCACACGATTTAGACAAGTGTCGTCCCATAGACCGTCCAAACACAAGGAGCCTAGAGGGTAACTAACCCCACATCAGGTTTCCGTTGGACCATATTTACATTAAAATTATGTATTATATGTGTACACATCCCGTTGTTACGGCCATTTCCCATAATTTGTTAAGGTTAGGGTTGTGTTGTAATACACCTTTTCTCGGAGAATCTGACTGTGATTTGAGAGATTAATCATTGATAGATGATTAAATAAAGTCGTATCATAAATATGGATTGGTTACAACTTGTCGGGTGGCAATTTGTCGGGCGACAAATTGTCGGGTACATAAATACACACGGGTGTTTGTATCAGGCTATACAACTGAAAAAATATTTTTTTAACTAACTTATCCAAATAAGTAGTTCGTGATCATTCCTGGTTGAATTTTACATCGGCTTGTAATTATTGTTGCGACTTGCGAGTCATTTTTATTGATTTTATATATTAATCCATTAATATCGAAAATTCTGAACAGTTTTGTAACTTCATTACACATTACATAAAATCAATCTATCTATAAAGTGGTCTGCAGTTGGTAGGCCCAATGCAAAAAAATTATATAGATTATACATTATTAAAAATAGAAAACGATTTGATTATACAGCTTCTATTTGAGTAGGCCTAGTTAATATGACCAGACACATTGTCGCCCGACAAACTGTCCCCTGACAAATTGTCGCGATACCCCGGTTTCCATCAAAAACTTATTTCATTTTGAGGCCGTATTGAATTCACATGATTCATTCAGCTACCCCGCTACACGGCATCCGACTCGGCTAACAGCCGCCTGTATAAGCACACTCCGGTGTACTGTATATAATATTAATATCAAGCATGGCTTGACCCCTGAACCCTCTCCTCCATAACTCGTCGTTAGGAATTCAAATTGGTTCCGTATCCGTCCAGATCCTACCACGCCCCCAATCCGGATGTGAAGTGAAGTTGTGTAGTGGAGTGGAGTGTTACACAGGGTTGATCAGTTAATTAATCCATTGATCCACCAATCAATCAATCAGTCGATACGTCTATCTATAAAATAATCAGTCAATCAATCTGTCGACCAATCAACTTTTCCCTCAACCAATCAATCTGTCGATATATGGACTAATCACTAAATCAAGCGATTAATCAGTCAGTCAATCATTCAATCAATCGATCAATCAATCTGTCGACCAATCAAATAATCAATCAATCAATCCATCAATTAGTAAATCAATCTATCATTAATTAATAAATTAACCTGTCGAATTAAAAGGTTGAAATCGATTAAACTTTAAACACATGAATCAGCCATGAAAACGATTTAACAACCAAAAAGTAATTATTTCAATCGAATTGGCCTATAATAATATCAATTTTTTCTGCTAATCTACACATATTCTGCGCTATAAAGCTTATTATTGTAAGAAGCAATACACCAGATAGATGATCTAAGCCTGAACCGGGTGCCCTTTATTTGCAGACATGAGCGGCGTAATCGAAACTTGAACCCCGTGTCCTTTGTTTGCCCAGCATGTCAGTTACTGACACAGCTATGACCATCTGACAATTGAGTGGCAGTGTGCAGCTATGCATAGGGCCCTCAAAGTGTGTTTATTTGTACTGATCAGTGTACGTGCCTCTGCTATAATAGTGTCATCTTGTCTATATCAAAAGCCCAATAGCGTCGCTACCATGGGGTCACTGGGCCTTGTGCCCCCCCCCCCCCCCTAAACTTTTTGGTAATTTTTTTACATGTTAATATTTTATATGTTTTTATACTTTAAAATACTGTTAAGATCAAGAAGAACAGTGATCAATCTAGATAATTTGAGTGGGGGCCAAAATTTGTAGTCCAATTTTTTTCGCTCGCTTCGCTCGCAAAAATTACGCGCTTTATTAACAACATTGCGCGCTGACCGAATGACATTTTTGGTGGGACTCACTTCATTTTTGCATTTTTCAGACTTTGAGAAAGCGCGCGTTAAAAAAAATTTCATGGCCCCCCCCTCAACCTAAATCCTGGCGACGCCACTGCAAAAGCCTACTATAATTATATATCAATCGGATTCTCTGCCTGCTGCTGGAGGGTAAAAGACACATAATTCTTAGCTCAATTTTTATTCTCTGGCTGAGAATGAGCACACCATTGACAATCATTGCCTATCTTGAAAAGCTTTTGCCTTTATCATCGCGCTCATTTGAAATGAATAGGCCTATCTAACAAATTGATCTTCTAGCACTGTTTTCTGTTTCTGTGTTTCCTGTTTCCATATACTGCCCCACTAATCCGCACTTTCGGGATTTGAATCTTAAACTTTGTGTTCTGTAATGATAAATTCAAGACGTTACCAACTGAGCCCCCAAGACAGGCATAGAATGAAGTTATTGCATCCAACACTATACAACCCAAACTTCGTATCGATGAAATAATCAGTTGACAGCTAGATAGCCGTTTAGAATGTTAATAGATCTATGGAGAGAGATAGACCGTGCGACCCCTATCAAAGCACAAGTGTCTCAGCGTAACGTCACCACTTAACAAATCCTTATGGCGCGCAATATGTTGCGCATCTCTGCGCTTCTTCAGCAGATATGACAGATATAACTAATGCGGAAATGGAAGTGGAAGAGATTTGTAGCAAAGTAGTCGTTGTTTCCATGTTGGTTCCGGTAAAACTCGGGAATAGCCAAATAATTGAAAACTGCACTGGTTTCGTAAGAGCCGACACAAGTAGATGCTGAAACCACCAGGAAAAATATGCCACAAAAAATGAATCCAACAGTTGCTGGAAACCATCTCAGGACTTTGGTGTTCCTAACATAAAGGCAGCAAATATTAAAGGCTACATGTTACATGTATGTGCGGTAAAATCTACCCTGTATATAGACTAATTTGTTTATCTTTTTAAGTGCAGGGTTATCTCCCTAGGTATTTACAAGATAACTTACAAAAAAGTAAAAAATTGTACATAATTATAACTGTAATTCAAATTGACGGAGTTAGACAGAGAACGAGCAAGAGAGAGAGAGAGAGAGAGAGAGAGAGAGAGAGAGAGAGAGTGAGGGAGGGAGGGAGGGAGGGAGGGAGGGATGGATGGGAGAGAAAAGAAAAGAGAACGAGAAAGATTGAGAAGAAGGAGAAAGAGAGACAGAAGAGGGAGAGAGAGAGGGAGCGAGAGAGAGAGAGAGAGAGTTGAGAAGAAGGATAGAGAGACACAGAAGAAGAGAGAGAGACAGAAAGAGAGACAGCGAGAGAGATTCCTAAGAAGAAAGATATCATGGAATGAGAAGCGATGAAGAAATTAATTCTTAGCTCGACTTTTGATATAAGATCTTTCTCGAGGGCTGATACTTTCCAATATAAACATACTCTTATTACCACTTCTTCTTCTTCTTCTTATTTACATACTCTTATTACCACTTCTTCTTATTATTATTATCACTTCTTCTTTCTAGTTCTCCCACTGGCTTCCGTTGCGAGAACATTATGCTTCAGTAAAGCTTTTGCAAGGCTTACAATAATATTTATTATTACTGGCGCACCACTCGGTAGGACATCACAAAAGTAAAAATTCACAAGGTCTATTTCAATATTTCAATATTGCAATAAAAATGATATGAAAGTTGTACCCGAAATTAAATAGTCTGCCTCTTTGGTCAAATTCCAAAAATATTGACTACAAAAAATGAATATTGATGAAGAATTGTCCGTTTCGTATTCTGGCGACGACTTCAGGTCATACTTGTAAGAACTCGTCTTTAAAATTGGCTGTTTGCTCCAGCATATTTAGAATTCTTTAACATTCCATTAAAACCATTTTAGACACTTAATTTTTTCATATGATATCTGCCTTATTACAGGTCCGCATCTCAAATTTCTACAGGACTCTAAGATATCACCTCGTTCATTTTAAACTTATAAACGATCCCAAGTAGGTCTACGCCAAAATCATTGGGGTAAATCGAAGATATAATTTTTTTTTACAAAGTAGCATATAGTCTATCTCAACTCACTTTTAAGTTATCTTTGTTCTGGGTTATCATTCAAATCAAGTTATGGTTGTCTTGTTATTTTTCTTAAGAATTTTAATAAATTCAGCCCGATGTTACAGATTCACAACTCCACGTCTAACAGTAACTTCTTCTTCTTCTTCTATGTGTGCCTGCCCATTAAGGACGTAGGCGATCATGGCTCTCAGACAGTGTCTATCCTTTGTTGAGCGCAGTAATATCTATCAACAAAGAGGCCTAATGTATCGGCTATCAAATTTGTCCTTTGTCTATCTTGTTTTAAATGATTCGGCTGAAAACATTCAATATCAAATAACGACCGGTTAATAAATTTCTGGCGTCATGAATGCTTACTACAATTATTTATTATGTGAAACCCAACTTCTTAATCTTCTTTCCACTTCTCATTAGCCTACGAATTCGCATTCTTATTGGCACTTATTGCTATCACCATCTCTCTGATTGTTATCACTGCTAATTAGCTATATTATATCATCACTACTCTGAAATTGATCTTTACTTTCAGGACCATAACACTATAGATGTTTAGAGCCTAAGAGTGTGGTGGACTTCCGGTAGTACCCTCAAAATTGATCTGAAAATAATAAATTAAATTTATTCTGAAAATAACTATTTTCCTGAAAATAAAATTGATTCTGACTGCCCATTTTAAAAGACGCTGACGAAAATAGCATAGGCCAAGTAACTCTATACTTAGTACTGTTGTAGTAGTGTCATAAAAATATCCTTGCATACTCATACATCTTCTCATGGCCAAAAATACAATACAAATTGAACTCACAAAACAGTGAAATTCCGAAAGATTTTCCCATAGGCCTACAGTGCCCTACACCTTACTTAATTTTGTAATGCTCTAATATTTAATTGCTTGTGCCTTGGACATGCCATAGGGTAGGCAGACTAAACGGATGGATAGAAGGATGTATGCCAATATGCCTAAGCCCCTTCAAGAAGAGTAGAAGACAGTGCTTGTCGCAAGATTGTGCAGTGAGAAGTCAACAATGACAGAGAGCGTTCATTAATTGTTTCTCGTCCTCTAATTATGACCAGCAACACTTGTAATCAAGCTCCCCACTCTCCACACTCTGCAGTCCCAACCCTCCCTTCCCTACAGGGTCGGAAACAGAACATCATCTAGCGGAGGAGGAGGGGGCGAATTTACCAGAAAACACCAGGTGCTTGTAACAATATTTAATTACGAGAAAACACCAGATTCCTGGTACGGTATTGTTTACCAGGAAATGGCAGTAATCTGGTGTTCAACTACCAAAAGTTGGTTGTTTTTTACGTGAAAAGGCCCCCCCGCCCCCCGGTCTCGATCCGCCACTGCATCCCGACAGCATTAATTGAGAGTGTAGTGTGGAATTTGGTATGGACCCTTACTAAAATTCTACCCATATACTCGTACAAAGTTACAAACCCCGTAATGACCCTACTTCAGGTGCGTAACTCCAAACCACATCAGCGACAGAGTAACTCATATACTATAGAAATCGAATATTTGATAGGAAGTTTATAGGAGCAACTTCATATAAAGTCAGAAATGGAATAAGAAATTTTTAAAAAATGTGATAGATAACGCCAATATGAAACACCCTTTTAAACAGAATTCGCAAGTGATTTATGAACTGACCTAACGATTCGTTGTATCTACATGTTAAATGTTGCTAGTTAACATTATTATTAATATCACATTTCTCAGCTAGTCGTATTCTTATGATACTATAGCCTAGTCGATAGCAAGCTTGCCTGCTAAGCCGAAGGTCGTGGGCTCGATTCCCCGGGCCGGGCCCGTCTCTGACAGTATCCTTTGATACGGAAACAGACGTTAAACTTGGCTTCACAACTTTAGAATTTACGTAAGACGTGAACAAATGGAATCACAACGGAATGTCAGGTTCGGGGTGTAGAAAATTAGTTCGCGGCCAGAATATCTAATGACTCTGAAGTCAGAACTCCCGGGAGAAGCACGACCATAGACAGAGTTCTAACAGAACAGGGTTTTCATTAAGTCTGCGAGATATAACAGTTCGATACGCCTACTGGACTGCACAGGTTGTGAGAGTTTTACACAATTACTACTGCAAGAACCGTTATTAGTAACTATAATCGCGTTCGATCGTGGACGGGTGTCTTTGACCTTACAAGGGGACTGGATAGATACATGTACTTAATAATTAGGCCTATATTTGAATCTACCAATGCATTTGGACTGGCACTGCTTCGGATTTTGCTTTCTCGTCGGTCTATGCATTGGCAAATTTATTCTGTTGCTATAGAACTTCCTGCAGCTGTATAATCTAATTGAAACGTCCCTGGCATCGCTTCGGTGGAGGAAACGGACTTTAAATCCCATTTTTTTAATGTTTTAACCCCTGGTCCAAATTCACCCCTCTGGATACATATACATGTACACCCTGTCCGGAAAAAACCCAACCTTCTAGTGATATTTAAATAACTTCGTCAAAACTCAAGATTTCTTCAAACTATTTGAAGGATTTGTAGAGAAGATAATTTGACATCAGATTATTGTAACTTTCAGGTTTGGTCGACAAATATGTAAAACTAAAAGATTTACAGAGTTTCTATGAAAATAGGTCGATAGCCTCTTGTGTCGAGTCTTCCCAGATTGCCTCCAGCATAAATCCTGACCTTAGACCTTGTTGGTTGATTTTGGAGTGAACCCTTTGTACCGCTCAAGTAACCTATAGCGCTCCAGACGTGGTAGTAGGGAAGATTTAGATCAGGTGATTTTGGTGTCTACTGAAACCTCTTGACGAAATCCGGACAATTCTGCTCGATCCATTCTTGTGCCACCGCTATTTCAATAAGCTTTGTTACTTTTTTTCTGATTGTTTGATAGAACTCTGTAACTTTTTCAGTTATAAATATTTTTCTACAAAATTTGGAGGTTAGATGTCAAATTATCTCCTCGAGAAAGTCTGAAAATACTTTGAGCAAAATCTTGTGTTTTGACGAAGTTATGGCGATTTCGCTAAGGGGGTTGGTTTTTTCCGGACAGAGTGTATAAATAAACTTTTTATCTTTTTTAGCCCAGGGTCAGTTATCACCCAGGACATTAAAGCCTCATTGCATTGTTTTTTTTCTATAAATTCTATAAAGTAAACGTGTCCCAAAGTCATAAATGAATCTATTAGGATGTTTTACTGTAGAATGATTGAATCAGACACTGATAAAAAGACCATTCAATCCACTAAAATTATTCATACAACGATTTGACAAAATTTAGTAGGTCAAACATCATTCAATTACAGATATCATAAACAGCAAAAAGTCAATCACACTTCTACTAAATGCCTTTGACGGAGCCGATAGCACATTGGTTGAGTGCCCGACTCAAGTTCCCTTTGTTCACGATTCAAATTCCAGGGCTCGCCCGTCACTGTAGCTGTTTGGCCGCAAAAATGACGTCAAATTGGACTCAGCCTTTCAATAACTATATTTCAAACTATCAAATATATATTCTATCTATCAAATAATGCTTATCCGTTCACAAATCGATTTATCAATTAATGAAAAGCTTTGTTTATTATTTCACGAATAAATTGTTAAATCAATCAATCTATTGCAAGAAGACGAAAGAAGACTCCACCCCCGCAGTATAGATACTATTCTCATCAATTAATCCAACTGCCAATATAATAAGAGATATTACTAGAATTAGTAATAAAAAATACTGGCAGTAAGCTCCAGTAACAATAAATACAGTGAAAATTTAATGTCTATTTCAATTTTTAATTTTCATGTCCATGCTCTCCCGGCGACATCAGTGGTTAAGAATAAAAAAATAAAAACGTAATAATTGTATAATATATGTAATAATAAAATATTACAACCAGCGACACTCGCTAAAAAACTTTTATGCGGCAGCTGCTGTCCATGGCGATCCAATGTTACAACGCGATATGCTTCCACGTTCTTCTGCGACAACATTCCAGAGTGCAAGAGCTTAATTTTTAAATGCATTTTTTATATATATCTTCTTCTTGCAGGTGTCCAGCCGGTTCCCAGCTTTCATGGTCATGGTTTTCCAAATATCTCTGTCTCCAGCAAATCTAATCATATCTACTTCTTCAACATTCATCCATTCATTGAGACTCTTTGTATAGGTTATTCTGTGTCTTCCATTGGCTAATATACTGTGCGGAACATTATACACTTTATATATACTTCATTTTAACGTAATAAAATCTGATACAAAAATTTTCAGCCCAAGGACGTTCACCATCGAGAGCATTTTATCCAGTGAAATTTAAAATATATATAAATAAAACAAAATAATATTATAGCAATCAAACTATGGATCAATCTAGAAATCCATCCATTCGTCAATCAATGAACTTCGATATGATTAGCATTATGCCGGGGTAAGACAATGAAAGAGCACTTAACCACAATATAGGAATGACACACAAAAGACACACCTGAACGCATACACACACATGCAAACACACATGCATGTACATACGCGTGCGCACACAAATGCACACACATAGTCACGCCTACATTTTAACACATACACGGACAATGCGTATGTGTTACACATAAAACATGGGTAACAAGGCTACAGTCACACATATACAAGAAACTATTACAAACACTCAGGCGCGTGCACACACATATATATACTCACATTAATGCAAACACAAATATTAATAGCAAGGACACACAAAGTTTACACACATAAGTAAAAGCTAAGTTGAAAATATGCTTCCATGTCACTAGGATATTTGTCAAAGATGGACACAGTTGGAACTCGAATCTGTGGCCTCTTGCTGATCAGGCTAGTACCGACTAGACCAACCGAAAACTGAAGGTGTCATCAGAGACGACTAAAGCAGATGCTGCAGTGAAGGACTGAGTTGTCTGGGCCATGACTTTTGTGTACTTTACCAATAGGTCGCTCAAATTCCAGACATGTAGAGGTCTTGCTACATTGGTTGTGGCATATGGTAAGCTAGGCTACTATACCCTTCACTGTTCAAATCGCTTCTAAGACTAAGTTAAGAGTATGCTTTATAGAAGTTTCTGATTGATTGATTGATTGATACACACACAGTGTCACACACTCTGAATAAAATTTATCTCACAGACGATTAAACAGATGGGTCAAACATAATTAAAATGAACTCTGATTTAGCGTATAGTATTTCATTCTTTACTTCGCACGTATAAAATAAAGTCTGATTCACTAGATGTTACAAGTTCTTGCTTTATGTCGATGGCTTCCCGCCGTCTGGAAATATAACAAAACAAGTTTATATAACTTTATCTAATACATTCTGAATGAATTGAAATTTAAAAAGGCATGTTAACTAAAAATACCTACGAAAGACAACAATGGTAAAGAAAGAAAATTGTGGTCAAATCTGACAGACTAAAAGGTAGCGTAATGAACAGTTTCGCTAAAAATTGATTTTGTAATTAGCTTTTTTCATCTGCAGAAGTGATATACATCAAAGACCTAAATAAACGAATGTGGGGCTGGCGACCTTGTCGCTAGATTAATGACAATTATCACCCGTGTGCAGAACGCTTCGAAACGAGATCAGCTCCGAAACCTAGTGGCCAATTCTGTCCCTTGGTATACCTTTACCTTTAAGGCAAAATGTATCATATTCACATATTTTCTAGAAAGCATTAATTACAGAACTAAAATGAAAGGCAAATTATGCAACATGCTTTGATGGATTTCTATGTTTAGTGCAATAACAACAACAATAAAATACGATAAAATATGGATTTAACGTCATTTTCATCGTCTTACGATGATACATCACCAACAGCACACAATACTAATTGGTCCACTCAAACGCAGTTAACAAGTGCTGAAAGAGAACAGAGAATAAGAACAGAAAAGAGAACACCAAACACAACATACCATTATTTTCATCGTTAGGGTCCTGATTGCCTTCCGATGATGATGGATTAGTTCTCATCTGTGACCTGAGTTGATCCACGAGGTCCGGGTTCTGCTGCTGCATCTGCTGCGCTAACATCTGTCCTCTGTATGTACACATTGGTCGTGGTCAGACAGGGGTATCAATCAATTAATGAGAAATTAATATATCAATCAATAACAGTAGTAATAACTTAGTAATACATGTTTAACGTCAGTCTCCTCACCAAGGGATGATGCCAGGGACGTCATCATTATGCAGTTATTTAAATCTATAAACCAGTCAATCAATCAATCAATTAATCAATTTATTTATAAAGCGCTGCCCTATAAAAGGAAAACAATGGTTCAAAAACACGTAGCTTAGTCAGTCACATACTCAGCTGGTATGAAAGTCTAGACAATAGATGCAAATCTGGTATTTGAATTAACGACCTATTAATCAGCTAAATAAAAGCTACAAAATCGATCACTTTCCAACTAAACCTCTTCATCACTAATTACGAAGTACCTGATTTAGTCGCCTCTTATGAACACAAACAGTAGAGTAATTAAATAATTATTATTTATTTATTTCACATAATCCTGTTACGGGTCAGAAAAAATAAATACGATTAAATGCAATAACGTGAGAATTTCTTTACAATGAGAATTTTACAACTGATCACCCATCGTAAAGTGATGTCAGCGAACACACTTACTAATTCATAAACCGTTGAGAAAAAAATTAAAGAAACTACATAAAATTCTTTTTAAAAATCAAATAAATGACATAGTATGTATATACTTACGCCTGCAGTAGATTAGAAAGACCCTGAGGCCCCACCCCTCCCTCGCTTCCTCCCCCCACCCCACCAGCTCCCCCTGCCCCTGAC
>JAQFZF010002300.1:0-12624 GCA_034695365.1 Enchytraeus norvegicus
TGGATTTAGTTGAAGATCGTTTATAACAGTCCAGTGGAAGATGTCATTTAGGTAGGGTTGAAGAGCTGATTCAGCTATTTGTATTTCAGCATGGGATGCCATTGGGGTGAGATCATCAGCATATGATTCTAGTTGGACTCCGACAGGAGGTTAAGGTATGTCAGACATATAAAGATTGAAAAGTTGTCAATATAATAGTACTATTTCGTCGTTTTTCTAAGTAGTTTTTATTTTGATTAATACGACATCTTGGTTTCTATTTGCTAACTAACAGAGGCGGTGTGGCAATTCTATTGGACGAGAACCTACTGCGAGGAAGCAGCACAAGATGCGACACGTTCGATAATCAGCCGCTAGCAGAGAATGGAGAATTCGATGTCACAATTCTAGAGGCGTTCGGCTTCGAATAACATCATTTGACGTCCTTAACATCATCCCATGATGAGGAAATGGACGTTAAATCATGATTGTTAATTGTTTGTATGTCTATTGATTATCCAATCCATAAATAGTTTATGGATAGTAATTATGTGTAAAATATCAGCGTTTAATTTCCCTTTCATCGCTAAAAATGGACATTAAACTGAAAATAGAAACATGGACATTAACCCTTATCACTGTTATCAGTTTAAGAACATTTATGGATAGCTGAAAGCATTTCTATAGCTTATATCTAATGGCTTATGGTTGTTCATAAATGCTCATAAACGGCTTATGGTTGATCATTAGACTAGCTTAAATTATTATTGTCTAATGCGTATGTTATGTAAGAGTCTGTGCATAATGGTTTGTTATAAATGCATTATACTAACTAGTAACTATCACATACGTTATTCACATATTCATATGTATGCTCACCCGTTGTATCAGTGTTAACAGCATTTATAAATGTCAGCACATAATAGTTATGCATTATAATCTTATTGTTTGTGTCCATGTATAATTGTATATCCAGGATGACTGCAATTGCACTAGTTAGTCACTATATATGTAACGTTATTCAGGATACTGTGTACTTTTATCCATATTTGCCATAAGTAGACTTGTATTTGTGATATCATTCTGTAGCTATCGTAATCAGAATATTTTGTTTACTTTGTTTAGTAATTATGCGTAAATTAGTTGTATGTTAATTGTTTGCTTATTATGTAGTCAGTGTTATGCATAATTAATGCTAATTATGCATTAATTAATTGTATGTTTATTGTTGACTAATTATGTAGTCAGTGTTATGCATAATGCTAATGGTGCAGAAACTGCTTTGGTTTCAATTAGTCAGGGTCTGACATTTTGACGCAAGCTTGATATCTTCGCTGATTTACCAGCTATTTGAGTTATTTACTGAATTGTTTTTCATCTTATATTTTGTAGTGGAATAGGACTAAAGCCTATGTTGTTTTGAGAGGGCCATTCATGGCCGAATTGGGTGGATGGCGGCTTATGTCAGGCTTGGAGGCATAGCCTGATTTATACCGCTAACCCTGTGAGACGGTAGATGCGCCTTACGACTCGGCTTGTAAGAATCTAATGCTTGTTTGTTTCTGTTGCTTTGTTTCAACGGTCATGAGTGTGAGACGCGTTCAATGTTGTTCGCTCATAACTTTATTTGCATCGATGTGTATTTAACACTAGCATCAATCAATCAGAAACTATGTGCAATTGTTCATTGATATGAAAAGAATTAACACTGTGTGCATTAATGTGCATAAAATACTAACATTAATGCCTTGATGTGCGTAAATACTTACATTATGTGCTCTTTGGTGTTTCAACTTGCAGTGATATTGCTGTTTGGTGTACTAACTTACTAACTAGTAATGTAGTTGTTGTTAATTGTTTATCTGACGTCCCTGATAGCATCGTCAGGTGATGAAACGGACGTTAAATTGATATTGTATCGTATTGTATTGTTAGCCTGTATTAATTTATCCGTTAGTCTAGAATAGTATACAACATTCCTCCATCATTGAGCCTAGATTTAAATCATGATAGAGTTTAACTGGCTGTTTGGCTCTGGCAAACTTGAGAATAGACAAATCGAAAGCTGCACGTGGTTCGTAGAAGCCGACTAACGCAGACACTGAGGGAGGATAGGAAGATCCACCTCAGCATTCAAAATTATCTGTAAGTCAACCATGGCATACAGACTATGAAGT
Organism: Enchytraeus norvegicus; assembly: GCA_034695365.1. Taxonomy (NCBI): domain Eukaryota; kingdom Metazoa; phylum Annelida; class Clitellata; order Enchytraeida; family Enchytraeidae; genus Enchytraeus; species Enchytraeus norvegicus. The sequence goes on from JAQFZF010002300.1 coordinate 2,157, forward strand.
TATGTGCAATGGACCTGCCGTTAGGCAGTGCACTGAGAAAGATAGTTTAACTATTTCAGTTTTGTATGTTGTAAGTCAGCGTTTCTCAAACTGTGGGTCACGACCTACAGATGGGTCGCCGACTCCTTTTAAGAGGGTTTGCCAATTTCTAAGAAATAATTTTCAATGATTATTATTTTAGTACAAGCTACCCTACAAGGATCAAACTCTTATTTTCACAATCCTATGAAAATTTACACTTTCATGTACATCTGATTTTGTATGACTTACAAATTACATATTTATGATTTTTAAAACACTAAATGCCTATGGTAGATCCATATAAAAATGCTAGATGGGTCACGACTAAACTTTTATATTTTTACTGGGTCGCGACCCCGTCGAGTTTGAGAAACTCTGCGCACGGTAAGTGATAGAATTCTTGCCTAATCAAAATATCATGATAATGTAAATGTGACGTGACCTCTAATGTGCCAATCGGTTTGGCTTTGACTATAATTTATAGTGCCGGATATCAGCTTGAATTTAGTTTCTAGCATTGAGTATTAAATAATCAATAAATGCTATTTAGGTAGTAACTGCTGATAGTTTGAGACTTATTAAAATACCTTTATAGCTATGCTAAATTGCTAATTTATAATACAAATATTTTTTTAATATTTAGGTTCTTCGACGTTATGGGTTAGTTTAATGTTTAATTTAATGTTTAATATACATGTAGTATGTCATGCCAATTCATCTTTATACTTAACTCACTTAAGTGAAGTTTAGTTTTAGTTAAGCTCATGCTTTCAATGCATATTGTTTTCCATTTGTCTATGCCTTGAACCCCTTGTCCGTGTTTTTCATTGACTGATCTTTTGTAGAATTGGTAGTGCAAAGTTTTGCTTGCTCACATATAATGCTTGTTCATAATATCACAAGATGTGTTACTTTTGTAAATCATGCTAGTCATATTCCGTATCTAATGCTAGAATTAGTTACATGTTTATAGTATGGATTGATAATTATCAAGCAGTGGATATTTGGTGAATACTTTCATTCCTCTATGTTTACCTTATGTTACATTTAAGCTCTTGATTTGCAAACTTCGTTTAATTGTTGTGGTGATGATTATACGTTTTATTTATGTTTCGTAATGAAGCCAGATTAAAAAATTTGATTATGAAACTTCGGTGAAGAAGTTTCTTCCGGTTAGGAATCGGATGTTGAGTCCTCATTGATTGATTATGTTAGTGCACACACTGGTTTGCTTATATTAATTTGGTGGTAGTCTTGTATATTATGTATACATGTAATTAGTAATTAAGATATTGTTCAGTTAAGTTAGACATGGGTCAAAACAGCCGGTTGCTTTATAACCCATTAGAAGTTATTGTACAATTGTATTAAGTCTTAAATATGTAAGAGCAGTGGTTAAAGTGAGCTGGAGCGGTCGGGAGCGCCGCTCCTGGGCCTAGAAATATTGCTGAATACCACTCCTACTAGATACCGCTTTCACAAAATATCGCTCCCACAATGGGGGCCTGGGTGTCTTGCAATCTCCCATTACTGGAAAATTACACTTTAACCACTGTGTAAGAGTGTCACTTCAATTCACTTGCAATAGCAGCCTAGCATTATTCTGAATTTGATGTCACGCGACCACTTTTCATTGATTGACTGTTTGACCAATTTATTCTTGAACGTATAATTTCGCTGCTTCATAAATGTTAATAGGGGGAGCTAAAAATTAATGATACTGATTTCTCGCTGTCACGCATTAATGCTACTAATTTGTATGGACTCCATCAGATAGTTCAAATAGATAGAACGATCTGTTAGAACTCAAACAGATCGTTCCAACAGATAGTTACAACAGATGGTTCCAACGAATTGCTCAAACAGATTTTCCTACAGATAGTTCCAACAGCTCGTATATACTGAAATGTTTGATATAATTATATCAATGGTGGAGATTAATACATTTTGATGTAAATAGTCCATAGTGATAGCTTGTTGTACTACATGCACATTTTGTTATACTATTCCTAGTGTAGTATACTTGTGTAGTGTACTTGTTGTCCTGTGTACGTGTACTCTGTTGTACTGTGTGCATGTTGTACTGTATTATAGCTAGTGTACTTTGTTCTATGTAATAATTGTACTAGAAGTAGGCTTAGTCTCTCTAACTGTTTTGCCTGGTTGATAGAGAATTGCAAAAAAATAAATGGACCAATCCAAATTTCATCACAGCAGGCCTTCTGGGCGAACAACAACGTGATAAATTTTTAGTTGTTGTGTTTTGCATGAAAATCATCACTAACGTTTATATAAACATCAAAATCACTGTTTTAATCTACCTCTAGTGCACTGCCAAATGGCAGGTCCAAGGTACATATTCTGAAACACAGTCTGCTATCCAACTCACTAATGATCACTCCATCGATCATTAAGTTGATCCCATCAAAGAGGCTATGCCTTCACCACACCTAAAATGTAACCTTTTTTGGGAATATATATTCTGACTTCCGAGGTGGTTTTCCGTTGGCCTGCCTCAGTATGAAAATATCTGTGTTAGTCGGCTTTTACGAAACATGTGCAGTTTCAGTTGGTCGATACTGTTGTTCGATATTTTTTAATAATGTCTTCAATTTCCCGGATCAAACACGGGAAATGTTTTAAATAGGCTCATAATTACAATTATTATAATCCGTAACTCTACACATACTGTTAGAATTTATACTGTTGTGTTTATTTTTGAGTGGAAAAACGCGTATTAAAGTCTATCCAGAATGTTATAAATTTATTCGATTTGCTTTGTTATTATTAAGCCAAATGTGTTGGGGCCGGGAAAGTCGAAAATGGATCAGCTTGAAACTCCACTTCTGTTAGAGCCAAATAATGCAGATACTGAGGAATGCAACAGAAAACTAAATCAAAGTTCATATTTTCCCGATGCTGCACATATACGGTGCTGCACATAGACGATGCTGCACATAGACGATGCTGTACATTGATGGTGCTGCACATAGACGGTGCTGCACATAGATGGTGCTGCACATAGACAGTGCTGCACATAGATGGTGCTGCACATAGACGGTGCTGCACATAGACGATGCTGCATAGACGGTACTGCACAAAAAAGGTGCTACACATAGACGATGCTGCACATAGATGGTGCAGTACATAGACGGTGTTGCACATAGAAGGTGCTGCACATAGATGATGCTGCACATAGATGGTACTGTACAAAAACGGTGTTGCACATAAACTGTGCTACACATGGACGATGCTGCACATAGACGATGATGCACATGGAGGATGCTGAACATAGACGATGCTGCACATAGACGGTGCTGCACATAGATGGTGCAGTACAAAGACGGTGTTACACATAGAAGGTGCTGCATATAGATGATGCTGCACATAGATGGTACTGTACAAAAACGGTGTTGCACATAGCCGGTGCTACACATGGACGATGCTGCACATGGACGATGCTGCGCATAGACGGTTCTGCACATAGACAGTGGGTGCTGCACATATAACTTGCCATTCTGCAGAGCACTGGATATAATAATAAAGGTTTAACGTCAGTTTCCTCATTCAAAGACTATGTCAGGGACGTCACAGGGCCTACACTGGACATAGGGTCTGTAGTAGGCTTACTATTCTAACTTCTACATTGCTATAATATTCAACAAAGCAGAAACTTGTCTTTCTTTTATTTATAATCGTTAAGCACAGCATATCCACAGAGTTTACGGATTCATCAGCCAGCACTCTACAGTGTTTCAATAGCAGAATATGTGCAAATTCTACAAACATTTTCGCCGTGACCTTTTCAAAAATTAACCAATGACAAATTAACGTTAAAAGAAGGGAGCGGTTTCTTATGCAACGCTCAAAACTTAACTAATTGCAAAAATAATACCACTTAGAACTTACTTTTTTAACACTAGTGAATAGTAGGTACCATAACTTTACCTACTAATATAAGGTATTATGAAAGATATTTATCAATTAAATGTAAAGGAACAAAATAAAATGTGGTCCAATTAATATTTTGCACAAATGCCAAACGTCGACAAAGAACTAATTAACCACTTTTGCTCTAGAAAATAAAACACATTTCAAAGTAACATCAAGGATCGCAAATTGGATGTGCATAAAAATATGGGCATACAGTTTATATGCCATGAGACCTTCCGTTAGGCCTTGCACTGAGAGATGTATAATGTATATGTCATATTGCTGAGCGTTGCTTGCTTGATGCTAGCAAGCTTCCATTATAAGCAGGAAGCCATAGGTTCGAGTCGGAGTTGGGTCCGTCTCTGACAATGTCCTTGGATACAGAAGTCAAACTTACATGATACCAATTAGATTACCATTCCCATATTTATGTAGATCATGCCATCAATACTTTATAGTGCATAACGATTATACATCAGTTTTCTGATCCAAGTGTGATGTCAGGGACGAACCCAAGCTGGACACCTATTCTAGGCCTCCTGCTTGCATGGAGAATCACATGCGAATCAATCAATCAATGAGGATTTAACGTCCGATTCCTCACCCAAAGGTATCTTAGATATCAATCAATCTAGTGCTCTGCTAAACGTAAGCTCAGATAGTAGCAATAGTAATATAATACACAGCAACGTACAATACGATCAGGATTTAACACCCTTTTCTTCACCCGAGGGTGATGTCAAGGACGATAAAGATAGCAAAATAATCAATTGGCAGACATATATAATATGCAACATATTCTACATGTATGCACATTTATAGTCCTTTGCAAAGATTTATTTTCAACATAAACAAACATGTTTCTAGTGTAATTATTGATAAAGTGATGATGAAACGAACGTTAAACTATATTGTATTGTATTCTGAAAACGCAAGCATTTGTGATCCAAGGTGAAATAATAAAGCAGCTATTAGTATTTATGCTTAACAGAAACACATAGAATTTAGCGCAAGAGAAACATAAATTAGCTTAATATACATATATACTATAGCCCTGCATGTGAAAAGTTTATTAAAATAAAACGAAAACGTGGCCTTGCAGCTAGAAGTTTTTCGTAAATGAAATAAAATTAATCACTTCAAAAGTCATTTTGAGTATTTATATTTCACCTTAAATCAAATACAGATTTAATTTTGCCTTTCTTTCTTATACACAAATAAACCACGCAATTTTTTCATAAAATATTTCAGGGTATATTTGTTGATAAAATGGATCAGTTATAAACAAACATTTGATTCCGATTAACACAGTGCATTACAGTTCAGAAACACAAATAACACACACATAGTGAATCAAACAATCAAAATAATTATAGCAATGCTCTTAAATCAATACTAATCAAATGTTTAAATCAAATCGAACATAATCTAAACAAGCGAACTACTAAAAAATTAATCACAAATCTTATACAAATATTATACAGAAATATATCGCACTAGCTTTCAAATGATCATTTGAGATACCAATTAAGATACGAATTTGACATTTTGATGCAGTTAGCCTGACCAACTTAGATCACTTTTTGAAACAGCTAGACTTCATTAAGATAATTTCAGCGAAATCTGAAAATTATTCATTGCAATACCTTAAAAACTTGGGTCAATCCTAAAATTATTCTGTTAAATTGCGTAGCAAATCGTTACACAAAAGTTCAGTTGAATCTCTTAATTACTTACACAGCACCAAAAAGTCTTGTCCATCTGTAATTTATGCAGGTAGCGGAGCAACCATAATTAGAAATATGAAGAACTAGGACTCCTTTTAGTCCAAAGAAAAAATTAAAGTTTCTTTAGACCCGTAATTTTTTTTTGAGAAACAAAAGAAATTTCCTATGACATTTTGGTATATCGAATCTACAATCTACAAAGATGTATTTTTAGAGGTTGTGCCTAGTATTCATTTGCTTAAACAGAAAGTTCAGTTACACAGAAAACTGACTATAGCGGCAAACCGTTCAGTTGCACATAAAACGAAACAATTCTTTATAGTATTATACGGATGTCTGCAACATAGGACAGTATGTATTGTATGTATATGTACATTGTATGAAGGCCTATATATGCATCCGTATGTATGTATCTATGTCTATGTGTGACGTCCCTAACATCATCCTTGGATGCGGAAAAGAACGTTAAATCATTACTTTTTGTATCTGCAGAATAGCACGAGTGCAGAGCAATGATGTGCGAAAAGCAATATTAATTATAGTATTAATGATAACGTTAAATATTACACGTCGTATATTACATGTAAGTGCACACGACAAAGCGTCTTCAGTTCTATATATATATATATATATATAACGATAGTTCCATGACCATATACAATTATACATATATAATACACAGAAGAGTCCTACAGTCCCCTCTTTTAGCAGTGCTCATACACAAAACCCAATAAACTATAGAGTTTATTGATAGCTGCTCGTACATTTCACACCTTTATATTATAACTAGCGCTTTCCTACAAATATATCTTCACTCAGTCTCTAGAACTCTCCTCTCTAATTGGCGCCCTATTGTTCCCTTATTTCACTTCTTTTTCCTGCAAGTAATAATTTCATTCATACACTCTAGCACAATCACACTTTGTCTACCTCTTTTTTGCTCCTCGGTCTCTCTCTCTCTCTGTCTCTCTCACACACACACACTAAGAGAGATGAAATGAGAGTTGGCCCTCCCTGGCGGCCACACTCAGTTTCTCTCTCATGACCTCTATATTGGAATAGTCCGGTAGCTTGAGATAGTTGACACAGGTCATCACTGATGGTAGAAAGTGATCAGGGTTCTCATTGGCCTCAACTGTCTTACGTACAATAGTCAGCGGCGGGTTGAGGCTCTTCAATCCTACACAATCAATCAATCAAACAGTCAATTAACCGGGCTATGATTCATGCCATTCTTAATGAATCGTCTTTTTAAAACCCACAGGGCTGTTCACACCCAGGGTAGTAAAAAATCAACCAACCAATCAATCTATAAATCAACTAGACAATGCCAATTTATTTAATGCGGTTTACTTTCGCAGCTCTTTTAATCTAATCGATCTCGAGTAGCCAGGACACCATCAGTCCATTCTTTTTTTACAATCGTTTTTATAAAACCCACAGGGCTATTTACACCCACCTGGGGTTAAAAAAAAGTAAAAATTAGCCAATCAATCAATGCTTAAAAGTAAGTATTTAGCAATAAGAGCTTAGTAACTTTTTCAAAGGATATCACAAGTTCGAGTCCTAGCCAGATCCATCTCTGACAATATCCTTCGATACAGAAACAGATTTAACTTAACTTTGGCTTTTACCAGGCACTGGGAGATAGGGCTAATGCATCCATTGAAACTACAAAAGCAGATGTTTTTTAGAATTACCAATATTATTTACACTATATCAATTATATCCAATTAGAGAAAATTTGATTTCCCGTTGGGCCCAACAATGTACTTTTTGATTTACCTCGGCGAATTTTGATTTACCTTATTATAATAGCAATAGGTTTTAAAGCAGAATATGCTGACAATCGTGAAATAGTTCGCCGATTACAAATGAAAAACTAAAACGACAAACGAACCTTTACGTACATTTATAAAAATTAAAATAAGATAAATAGATTCAAGACAGCGTTAGAAAACGGTATTTTAACCAGGGTTCGGACACCCACCCAAAAGAACGACCTGTTTAAAAAATTCGCTTAAAAAACCCACTAAAAACTAATAAATATTTTCCAGTTTTCATTAAAACTTTAAACTTTCAGTTTAAAAAGGATCAAATCCATTAATTACGCTATAAAATTTTGTAAGATTTAGTCTTACCTATACATTTAGCAACCACTAGGAACAATGTTGGCTAGAGACTAGCATGTTTGATATCATATAGCTTGAGTTTTTTTTAAACCCGTGAAAAACCCCAAAAACCCAATACCCTAAAAAAACAATAAAACAATAAAAAACAATTTTTAAAAAACCGGCGGGTTGGGCTTTTAAAAAAGAAACCAGAGTTTTTTAAAACCCTAGTTTTAACGTCTGTTTCCGACACAAAGTATGCAAACTGAGAACAGAACTCAAAGAGCACTCTATCACCTTCTCAGCTCTAACAACGTGGAATGTTTTACCTCTCCATATTCAATCCTGCACCACTATATCTACTTTATGTTGGAAACTTAACACACATTACTTCCGTCGTCAGATATTAATCTTGTTATAATAATCGTTTTTATTTTAAGTGGGTATGCGCCACATTTGATGCTTTTCATTTTCAGCATACATGTGCTTTCCAGCTGCGTTTGAGTGGACCAGCTGGTGTGACATTTGCTGTCTGAGACGTCCCTGATATGGTTGTCAGACGATGAACCGGACGTTAAGCAATTATTTGATTATTTATTTGAAGCCTCCTGCCTATCGACTAGGATATTCGACGAACCTCCTACAGGCAGCCTAGGTGAACCGGTCATGAACTGCATGAACCTGCGCTGTTCATCAGGCGTGTAACTACACAAGATCTCAAACAAGAACTTGATCGACTGAGAGTCAGCGGTGTAACCGTGGTCCAGGCGGCATGACTCTAGCAGATACTTTACCGTCCACGTCTCGTGCATGCTACCACAGAACAGCTGCTCCATCTACACATACAAAGACATACAGGTACACACACATACAAGCACACAGCGGTGTAACGTGATCCAGACAGTAGGATTAAAGTAGATTCTTTAAAGTCCACATGCTACCATAGAACTGCTGCTCCATCTACAGAAATCATGTGAACATAGTTTCTTATTTAAGTTTGCAAATATTTAAAGAAGATACAAAACTAACTGCTGCATACGTACAGGTTTTGTATATAGGGCCCACACCGTTGATACAGGTATACGACGATACATAATACTCGTGTAATATATGACACTATAATGAAATAAAATAATTAAACACAGCAATTGATGTTTCTACACATGCACAGTGGACTTAAGAATTAGACATTAACGTACCTCTTCAGGGTAGAAGAGTGAGAGAGAAGATAGTTGAACAAGCGACTCAAAGCCGTCCCTGAAAGCCTCAAACTGTCTGTGTGTGCCATCCACCAGCATCCAATCTGTCACCAACTGAACACACAATCAAACAATCAATCAATGACAACTTTACATCCGTTTCATCATCAATACGATGACATCAGAGACAACATGAACAAACCAATGCATCCTCGTCATCTCTTGTAGTGTAGCAAATGAAAGGAGAATTAAATAATAACAAGAATTATGTTGTTGTTGTTGCTCACCCAGGCTGTTTGCTATGCTGCTAACAACCTCCATCAACGTTATTTTTGAGAGGGGTCATCCAGGGCCCGCCGCCAGGTTTCTAGCAGCTGTCGCCTAGCAGGGATTTGTCCATATATCAAGTGGTGTGAGTGTTGTTGGAATATTTTTGCACTGAAATAAGTGTATTGTGTTGTGTGGTAGATGTGAACATTGAGGGCATAAAGGTGAAGGGTTAACGATTGGGTTTATTATGTGTTTGTAGGCAAATAGGAAGGGGGATTTGTCTGTTCTGATTTGTGCTAGAAGCCGTCTTTAGTATCTAGTTAGGATTTCTTCGATGGGGTTGATGTCGGGGGTTGGAAGTTTGAGTATTTTATCTTCTTTTGGTAGATTATTTTTATGTATGTCTACTGCCATTGTGTGATTTGTTTTTATGTTATGTTTAATTTCTTCATCTGTGAGTGAGTTTGATGTGGGAGGATTAAAAGCTTGTTCCTTTGCTAGGAATAGAGACATTGTCTTTGTTCGATCTGATTGGAGGGTTGGTCAAGTAGTTTGTTTAGTGGATTTGTTGAAGAAATTGCCTTTTGAATTAGGCTTGAGCCATGTAATTTACAGTGATCTTCTAGAGGAAGGATGTGTGTTTCTTGGTGGAGATGGTTGATGTTTGTGTCGGCTGTGCAGCCTGTTGCATTTCTTAGAGCCTGTGTTTTGTATAGTTTGTAATTTCTGCAAGTTTGTGTCAGAGATTAGAGGGGGCCAGACTGTGCTGCCATTTTCGAGGATTGGTCTAGTGATATCTAGTGATAGCACTGTAAGTGGCTACTAGTGTTTCGTTTTGTTTTCCCCAGATGGTCGAGGTGAGGGATTTGAGGATGCTTAGTGATTTGTTGGCTGTTGTCTTGACAATCTTGTGTTTTCATTGAATGTTAATTTAGGATCAAAGGTGACACCTAGGATTTAAGATAGTAGGTATCTTTTAATTGTTAATTGATAGGTTCAACTCTGTCTTGTATTCTTTTAACTGTGGGGAGAAGAGAGGGCAAGATGATTTTGTGGGATTTAGTTGAAGGTCATTTTGTAGAGTCCAGTTGAATATTTCATTTAGGTAAGGTTGAAGGGCTGAGTCAGCTTGGTTTACAATTTCGTGTGAGGCCATGGGGGTGAGATCATCTGCGTATGATTCGAGTTGTACTCCAGGTGGAGGTTG
>JAQFZF010002301.1:0-12623 GCA_034695365.1 Enchytraeus norvegicus
GTCAAGGTTCAGAAGCCCAAAGGGCTTCTCTTCAAGACGGCTCAACACAATCGAGCACTACCGTCACAAGGATTGGGTTAAGCTTATTACAGCTTCACTCCACAAAGCGCTCTGCAGTCTATTACAGACCGCTGAGTTGGAGTAATAATAATAATAATAATAATGGAGTATGTATATTTTTATTTTATATTTATTTACTGAAGTCGCATGAAATGGTGGTATTTTTACTGTTATAATTTGTAAGCTAAGCATTAAACTAATTCAACCTGACTGTAATCATGACGGAACATGACTCTCGTGAAGCCATATATGTAGCAATATTTTATTTATTTTTATATTGTTTACCTTCATCTGTATCTAACTCAATATTGAATAATTTGTATAACATTTAGAACCATATATTTGACGTTTATAATTATAGCCCAGGTAGCCTACTTTCTTTTAATGCCACACATGTCAACCACACATGTTTACAGGGTTTCCTTCCTTTGTGTCTGTTTTTATTATTCTTTGTAGTCTGCATCACTGGTTAATCATACCGTTGCCATGAAAATCACACAACTGCAGCAAGCGCTGATACACGATTAACCAGTGCCGGTGGTGTTATTATTTTCATTAGTCTGATCTGGATTTGAACCCACGACTCTTCAATCATCTTACAACGAGTGTAATAAGCTAACCACTTGACTAACATGACCGACTACGGTAATTAATGTTTAATTTCACTTAATATTTATTTGTATTTGGCCTGTGCCATTTCTGACTTGTAATGATTGTATTACACTTTCTATTTCAGGCACAAAAGAATAAATCGATCAAAGCCAATCCTGATAAATTATCGCTCAGACGAGCTGGCTCAATCAAAACAAGATCAAATCGTTCCTCTAATGCAGACTCTTCTAAATCAAGCAAAGTCGATGGCCATACTAAGATGGATTCAACCGAACCCGGTCCAGCGCCTTCTAAGATTTCATCCACAAGTCTTTCCAGCGACATTCTTTTGAGAAGAAGTAATTGTGATATTGAACTACCATCTGGTTCAGAAACTTCCGCAATATTTTGTGACGGCAGTTCAGACATTTCCGTCGCAGCTTTCTACGAATGCGGAGCAAGTTCTAGTGGTAGAAAATCACCTGGAAGTGACAGCACTTGCACCATTGATTACTCTATGGTTGAGGATAGCTTGGATGGAACTTGGAGTTCTACTAGCACGGTAGGCAATTTGATTAGTGATAATTATTATTATAATAAAAATAATAATGAAATTGACAAGAGGTCTCATTCTATCAGTGCTAGAAGTCCTTCTTGCGGCAACGGCTGTCCATGGTGCTTCAACGCTACATGGCAGCACCGTATGCTTTTGCGGCATTTTCGCTGACACTGCATTCCAAAGATCAGGAGTTTTATTTTAACTACTAGATTTTACGTGTACTTGCTTTTTAGCGTAATTAATTTTTTTTATCCCAAGGTCATTTACTACCCAGGGCAATAATAATAATAATAATAATAATAATAATGGTGTATACGATTGTTCTCTTCAGATGGCGAGAATTTTGGTTTCCAAAAATTTGGCTAGCTAGTGCAGTTGCTAGAGCATGTCTTGGTAAATGTACACTTGAGAATAAAGTGGCTTGCTGGAACAGTAAGAAAAATTATTTATCATAGCTCGGCGAAATATTTAAAGACTATTAATTTTCATAATACGTTTTAAATTTTTGTCATGTGTATGACACTGTATGTTATACCATGTTCTGACGTCCCTAACATTGTCTTCGGGCGAGGAACTGGGCGACCAATCCTCATTGATTGATCGATTGATTACAGAGAAACACAGATTCCGCAGCTCCGATAGAGTGTGTGTGCGGGGAGAGTGACGCACAGCTACATTCAGGTGGTCAGATAGACAGACAAGCAGTGACACTGGTCAGCTGTGTGAAGTGTCACGCTAGACTTCACTCACACTGTGTGAACTATGACCTCACTGACCCCTACAGGGGTCAATTCTTCTGTCCACACTGTCACGTGACTAACGTAAGTTGTTATCAACCCCTATGTGTTACTTAGATTGTGTAAACTATGACCTCACTGACCCCTACAGGGGTCAATTCTATTGCACACACTGTCATGTCGCTATCCTAAGTATATTTTAAGATGCATATGTGCTTGATCTCTTACAATGTCTTTATAAAATTTGGTTTTCTTGTAGCTTTCTTTGCAAATCATGCAGCTAACATAGGCCATTAAGTTTAGTTTAGACACTGAAAATAGTTAAACAACAGTGTGATGTTTATTTCTTTACAAAATACACATTACAATTTCATTGACAAAAAAACGGTAATCTAGAAAATTAGTAGTATTCTACATAATTTAATAATGGATTTAAGAAATACAGATTTATTGAATGAATAACTGTTGATTGATTGATTGTAGGGTTGTATAGAGAGTGGAGCGACACTTATTGTTACGCCCAGCTCTATATCAGAACAGTGGGTGGAGGAGATACTTAAACATATTAACAGAGACGGCATCAAACTCTTCGTATGTATACTATCTATGATGTCAATTTATGTATTTTGTTATTTATTGTCAATTTAGATGCAATACGCAAAGCTTTCAGATATTTGTGAAAACATAAATTTAGTTTAAACTATATTCGTAATTCAAATTCTGCAAGTTTCATTGGGCCTTCAATGTGGCTTGAGCTATCAAATGACATCAAAGAATGTCGGAGTTTATCTGGTTTTATACGATTATGTAAGTCCACACTATCACTAGAAATTAAAGTTAAATTCAAATAAGATTAATATTTCTAATATACACAAAAAATCAGTGATTTACTGTTTTACACTCGTGATGACTACACTTGCATGATATATTTTATAATATAATAATAGTCATAATTTTGAATTAGATTCCACGTCGGTTTCCTCATCCAGGGATGATGTCCGAGACGTCATACATAATACATCAGTATTGTTATCTGATTTATTGTTGAATTTAAATTATCCATGGAATAAATTCTCTAATTAACTATGAATAATAATTGTTTCATTCATGCAAACCTCATGACACAGATATATTTATATTTGTCATGAATATATTTAAATATATATTTGTATTTTATCATAAAGGTGTCCTGCTCGATGGCCGAAAGGTCCTTCAGGAAACCTTAAAACCATTTAATTATTTATTTCGATTTACATTTTCTAATTTTGCATATCGTGATTGTTTGTTCTCTGTTCACTGTTAATGTGTTAATGATTGCATTATTGTGGTTTTGAAATAAAATAACTAACTGACTTGTGATGTATTTTATGTTCTTCTCCATCCAATTTCTACTACCAGGTAGTAAAATAATTTCTGCTTTAGTCGGCTTTTACAAAACACTGGCAGCTTTAGATTGGTCTATTCTCAAGTTTTCCGTAACTCAGTAAACCTCGAGACTTTAAATGTTGTATTTAGTGGCGCGTGCTCTCATTAGTCATATTAGTCGCTGGTTCAAAGCCAAGTGAAGACCACAAGTTGTAACCTTGGCAAGCTACTTTACTCTTCATTGCTATATTAGCAAGCAGTCGGTGTACATTTACCAAGACAAGCTCTAGCAGCTGATTGTAGCTAAGCCCAATTTAAAAACGAATGCCGGCTATCTCGCCATGAGAGATCAAGAACATGATCTATTATTATTATTAGTCATATTATTCAAGACGTAAAACTGATTTGTTAAAATTCGTCTATTTTTGCATATGACAGACCGCACATGCTAGTTTCCTTGCTTAGTTGCTGTTTTTTTGGTTTTTCTCATTTGTTATTTAATCAGTCCATGATTTATCGTACCTTTGCCTTTTGTTGATGCTTCAAGCGACCAGTGCAGATACATGATTAGCCTTTCATTTTCCAGGCGCCGATACTCACCCATGCCCAAGAGTGCCAGAGATATTTTAGTCAGCTGAGCTGGGAATCGATCCCACGCCTCGAGCCATCACTAAATCCTGAGTCAAGCATGCTAACCGCTTCACTAAATCCCCGTCGGCAGAAGATCCTGATTAGAAGATCCTACTCTATTATGGTGATTAATCTGTCTCTTACAGTATCCTTGGATACAGAAACAGACGTTCACTTTCACTTTCAGTTTTGCTTTTCTTGATTGTAATGCATGAATATCCTTATTAATGGACTTGTTCTATTGTATTGTGTTCCCGTGTTGGGTCCGGGATATTTGAGAATAGTCCAACTGATAACTGCACATGCTTCGTAAGAGCCGACTAACGCAGATACTGAGGAAGGCAATGAAAAACCACTTCAGACACCTATATTTTCCTTGAACAAAGGCATCATTTTAGGTGTGGAAAAGGCAAAGCCTTTGTGATGAGACAGACTTATGTCTCATCATCTTATGTAAACTTTGTCTCCTCGATATGGAATGAAATTCCCTGCGGTTTTGATGTTTGCAGTAAACATATATTCTCCCTCTCGTATTGGGTTGGTCGATGGTGTGCTCATTAAAGAGTGATATAGGTGATTGTGTATATGAATTTTTGCCTTGGACCTGCCACGTGACAGAGCACTGGATAGATAGATTGTATTGTATGTTGTATAAAATTGTATTGTTTTGTATTGTTTTGAATTAGGTATATACAGGAGTGCACAAGCAAGGATACATCCAGCCTCAATCATTATCTGCACAAGATATTGTGCTGACCACATATGAGACGCTAAGAAAGGAGATTGACTATGTGGACCTGCCTCACAAAAATAGTTAAGTTCAGCCAGCTATTTGTACAATTTAAAATTACGCAAACATGTCAAACCTTTTTTTTATCCTATTAGCCGCACAAGACATTCACACATGCTAGTTTCGTTTCATAGTTGCTGTCTTTGCGTTTTATAATTTTTTACCATGCCCATGATTAATCGTAATTTTGACTTAGATAATTTACTTGTATCAATATAATAACCTAAAAGATATAATTATTGCTGATTTTAATGTTACGCATATTGTTTATGTTGGCTATCAATTTATTAATAAATATAGGGTCTGCATTAATAACAATAATTTTACTTTCAATTTAGCTTTCTGTAACTTTCAATTTAATTTTCATTCATTCTGGGTTGATGTTTATTTTATTTTGTGATGTGAATTTTGTGTGAGTTGAAACAATCTGCGATTTCAGATTGATTAATAAACAAATAATATAGGCCTATATTTTGATACTTGTTTGTTTTGCTTTACAGATAACAATGGTAGAAAGTTACGCCATCCGAAGAGATTCATGGCCGTACCGAGTCCAATCACCTGTGTGCAGTGGTGGAGGGTGAGTGCACTAATAAAATAGCAATAGTGAAGGTTTAACTGCCGTTTCCTCATCCAGGGATGATGTCAGGGACGCCAGTGCCTGTATATGTCTCTATATGTATTTATTCTTCTATTTCAATTCAATCTGACAAGTTAAAATAATAGTTACTGCTAGATTCTTACATCACTAATGCATGCAGAAATTCTAAAAACTAGTTTAGATTTTACTGCCATCTTTAAGTATCAATTCATGCAAGCCATTAATTTTGTATTGGCCTATCACTCCACTATTCTGCCTAGTAGTGGAGTGATAGGGTTCATAAAAAATTGTTTTTATTGCTTGTAGATATGCTTGGATGAAGCTCAAATGGTCGAGACTACAACTACTAAGGTACATTATATTTAAAACTTTTTTGTCAATAATCTGTGTAAAATTGTGAATTAACAAAAAATTTGAGACGAAACCACGTCTGATCAAACTCTCTCTCTCTCTCTCTCTTTCTGGACCTGCCATTTGGCAGGTCCAATGTACATAATTATTCTGATACACAATAGTCGGCTTTTACGAAACATGTACAGTTTTCAGTTGGTCTATTCTCAAGTTTCCCGGATCCAATACGGGTATAATTGATTAATTATGATCTCTAATGATTAGTATTTAACAGAGTATTTGCAGAATTCAATCCGGGTTCGTCCATAGGCCAATTAGGCATCTACCTACTTTTAGTCAAAAAGTCGGACCACCGACTTTTTAAAGACTGCCATAGATTTGCCTGGGCTGTAAAATGTCTAAAGCCGGACATGGATGCTGGTAGCACTTTTATTCAATGTGCGTATTAGACAATTTCAAAATGGGGGAGGGGTCGGACACAATTATCTTGAAATTCATATGTAAAAATGATAAAAATCACACCTCACATGGTCTTTATATTAGTGAAAAAGGGTTGGTCATATTTTCAGAAGGGGGCGTCCGACCTCCCAATCTCCCCACCCGGTAATTTGCATCCTGCAAGTTTCATATGTTGTTGTTGTTGTTAGACTGCAGAGATGGCGCTAAGGCTGAGTGCAGTGAACAGATGGTGTGTAACTGGTACCCCCATACAAGGCGGCATTGAAGGTTAGAAAGTTTTCATTTTTATTAATTTTATTCATTTCTTTATTTATTTTTATTTGTTTCAGTTGTGCTACTAACAGAAAACTACAATGTCAATGCATGAAAACAATAATTTTATATATTTGCTCTTCAAAAGACAAAGGTACTATGAATCTTGGAGAGGAAATAAAAACAGCTACTAAGAGAAGGCAAACATTGTAAATAGATGCATCCTGTCATCTGTATAATACACGAATACTAAAAACAATATTAGATCATTAAGGTGAGGTTAAGTTATCACCGAGTCAATACTGACTCCTAGTGCGGAGGCAATCTCGTTTCTAAGCGCTTTCAGCATACAGGTGACAATTGTCACTAATTTAACGGTAAGGTTGCCAGCTTCACTTTTGATCCATTATGATCATACTCCAATAGTGACATCTTATATTTACTATGTGTAGATTTGTACGGATTGTTTTTGTTATATTTACTATGTGTAGATTTGTACGGATTGTTTTTGTTATATTTACTATGTGTAGATTTGTACGGACTGTTTCTTATATTTACTATGTGTAGATCTGTACGGACTGTTTCTTATATTTACTATGTGTAGATCTGTATGAACTGTTTCTTACATTTACTAGGTGTAGATTTTTACAGATTGTTTCTTTTATTTACTATGTGTAGATCTGTACGGACTGTTTCTTATATTTACTATGTGTAGATTTGTACGGACTGTTTGTGTTCCTCAATTTTGATCCGTACTTTGTGCGTACCTGGTGGATTAGACTCCTACAGGAACCGTACTATCAAGGTCATGAGGAGCCGCTGCACCAAGCTCTTACCAGCGTATTCTGGCGTTCTGCCAAGAAAGATGTCATCGACCAGGTGCGTAGTTATTTATTTGTGTGTTTAACGTCAAGATATGAAGCTCCTATGTCAGGTGCTTAGTTATTTATTGTTTGTTTAACCTCAAGCTATGAAGTATGGTGGGTATTTATTGTGACATACTTATATCAGTTACAAAATTATTCCAGTATTTAAGAACAATGTGCAGAATTTCATCGAATAAATCAATTATCTTGAATTAGAATCATGAATTAAACGGCAAAATGAATGAACAATAACAGATGCAGATTTGTTTGCCCACCAGAGAGTGATGGTTCATTGGGTAATTAACATTGTCGCTTGAGAAATTTTACATTGTGTAGAAATTATTACATTGGATCTGCTATGTGGCAGAGCACTGGATAGATAGATATTGAGTAGCTTTGTTGCTGTTGTTATTGTTGCTCGCACAGGATGCCACCCGTGGTGCTGACACCCTCTATCCTCTCAGTAATTGTTAGTAACTTTATCTCATTGTTTCACGTGCAGCTTGGTATACCAGACCAGACTGTGATGGTTCATTGGTTAACATTCTCGCCTGTGGAACAGCAGTTCTATCAGAGACAGTACGAGGACTGTGCGCGTGAGGGACGTCTGGTACGTCTAGTTTTTATCCTTTCATTTCCACATAATGACAGACACATATGTTTACAGGGTTTCCTTTATTTTTTATTAATATTTTTTTGTAGTTTACTATTTCATTGGCTAATCGTCCCGGTTTGATAGCCTAATCGATAAGTACATGTAGCTTACCTGATGTTGTTGCCCACCCGAGGATCAGCCGTGGTGCTGACCCCCTCTATCTTCGTCCTTGGGAGCGCTCCTCCAGGGAAATTAATGATTAACATATTTAGTAGTATGCTCAAGTTTTACAATGAATGAATAAGTTAAGACAGTCGAGCCTCTGATGATGTTTGTCTAAGTAGGCCTACAGAGGCCTACATCATTTGTGACTTGGGTTTGTTACGACTGAATAACCAGTAATTTAATATTATGCTTATTTCATGAAGATTGCCATCACGGTTAGTTGCACCCTTTTCATACATAGAGCAAATTGCTGAGCTAGGGCAGAGACACGATAACCTACAGGCACTCAACACTCATGGGTGCGGATGTCATCTATGTCATCTTTGTTTCTGTTTCGGCTGACCCGAGTTTGTGAGTTTGAACCGAGGATTCTTTAACCTCTAGCATTACTGTTCATACCTTACCTAACAATTACATCATTGCTTTATCAGTGTACTAACTGCTATAATAATCGCTTAATTTGATGATGAGTAGTGGATGATTTGTTTGCAGCAGTCAGAAAAGAGAATTCATAAAATCAATCAAGTCACGACTGACTGTTGCACAGGTTTGCTTAATTAATAATTATCTGCTGTTAACTTTAAATTGAGAGGTCATATTGTATTATCTAAATTGACATGTGTTTATACCCTTACTTCTATGTTGATTATATTTCAAATGAAGGAATTTACAAGTAAGCAATCAAATTATGAATGCTTTTTCCGAGACTGACACTTTATTTAATTTGTTATAAATATCCCTTAGGTGTCTCTTACACTAACTTCGGTTTCAGACATTTTAGTATACATTGAAGCAGCACGTTTGTAAGAGGTATTAGCTCAGTTACTCTGAAAGGTAAATTTAAATTACTTCCGGATTCTCCCTTAGGCATATGATTAATCTAGTCATCGGCAGAATACGTTATAAAGAAAATACATATAGTTTTTTTTATATTAATGTTATTATGTGTGTGTGTTCAAAATGCAGAAAAATCAATCAAACACTTGAAAGTCTGTAATGGGTTCAATTGATTCATCTGCAACAAAATCAATCAATCAGTTTGTCAATATCAATAATTAATAATAGTCAATCAATCAATCGTTATAGTACATTAATAGTTACATTAATATTATATTAAATAATAATATTTGCCATTAAACTTTAAACCTTTATTGTTGTTGTCATTATTAATATTATTATAACTAACCTATTGTTAATGTATTAATTATTATTTATCCGTGTTGAATCCGGCAAACATAAGAATAGCTGCACGTCTCGCACGTAATTCATAGTTGACAAGTAGCCTACTAACGCAGTCACCGGTAAATGAGATCCCTCAGAAAACAAAATAATCTCCCAAGAAAAATGGCGTACAAACTCTACAGTTATATGCCATGGACCTGCCGTTAGGCTGTGCACTGAGAGAGAGATTAATAAATACTTGTTTAAATTCTGTACAATGAAGTTGTACATGTCTATTTTGTTTTCTCAGGTCGTTGGAGCGGTTAAGTCAAACGCAACATTAACTTTTGATTTTCTTGTTTTGATTTTACTTGCAAGGTTTGTCAACTTTCTTATTTAACTATTTTGAAATATATCCTTAATCCATATTTACTAAGTCTTAATATTTGAAGTGATTAGAAAGCATTTTCCAATGACAATTTCTATAGCAACATCATGACTGGAACAGATTTTTGAGAACACTTGAAATATATGTAGAACATGAAATAATTATGTATAAATTCCAGTACATAATTAGTATTAAAATGAATGAATTGCAATAAATAATAATACTTTGCATAAATTATAAATATTAACTAGTATAAAATAGTAAATTGCAATAAACCAGTATAATTAGTAAATAGAAATACTTATACTTGTATAATTTGAAGTATATAATAAGTATTAAACGAATAAATTGCAATAAATAGTAATAATTAGTATTAAAATCAAGTCATTTTGACATGTACTTTGTAATCTATTGCTATATCTTTGTTGCCTTATTTGCTAATTTAACTCATTCGCCAAAAAATAATGATATATTTTTCACTCTAGTACCGGTATTTTCAAGCATGTACATTTCTAATGTTTTCCTTAACTAGTTTATGCACAGGTGCTACAATGACAAATAAGTTTTGTGGCCTATTTATCATGTATTACATGTATTTGTATGATAGTCAGAGTTGTAGTCCAGTACTTGAGTCTCGAGTACAAGAACAAGTACCAGGGTCTCAAGTACGAGTACAAGTACTTGGATCTCGAGTACAAGTACAAGTACCAGGGTCTCAAGTGCGATTACAAGTATGTACTTCGATCTCGAGTACAAGTACCAGGGTCTCAAGTACAAGTCCAAGTACTTAAGTCTCAAGTACGCGTACAAATACAAGTATTTAGGTCTCAAGGTCAAGTACTTGCTCAAGTACAAGCAGTAGCAGAGGAATTCTTGAGGGGGGAGGGACATTTATATTTAATACAGGTATATATTGAGGAGGGAGTTGATTCGAGGCTAATCGAGGGTGGGGCAAGGATCCAAACTGGGTATTTGAATTGGTCAAATTCTAATTATTTCAAATTGTGGGGTGCATGGTCCCCGGCCTTCCTCCGGTCGAAGGGCGGGGGACATGCCCCCTGCTCCTAAGTCCGCTCCTGAGTAACGGATTTGAATAAGTAATTCAATAATTTTAATCAATTTTAGCCAGTATATCCCATGCACATAATTATTATTAAATAATTATTAGTGCGACCTACTCTAGCCTGTTAAGAAATCCTTTATTATCACTGACGTTAAATATTCAGATAAATTTCTGTTTCTCTACGCTTATATAAAGGCAACATATTATATTAAATATCAAACTTGATCAAATTGATTAAATATTAAACCAAATTGCATGTTGCCGTCCACGTTATATATTTATTCCTACGGATACAAAAATCAAAAATCTCGTAAATTCATTAGCTCAAATAATGTTAAGTGCAAAACTCTAGATAAATGTTGTAGATGTACACTTTAACAAGTGTGCTGTTACATGACAAAGTTTCACCACAAAGCGACCTGTGATAGAACTGACACACTGCTCACATACGTCACTAATACACCTGATTAGCTATCAAGTCATTTAGGAGCTGTGAAGCCGCTATTTCATACAGCAGGCTTCACAGGCCAATATGTATTGACATTTGACATTATGCTTAATCAAAGGTTGTCAGGTGTCTGATTTGGTTAGATTTTAAATTTAACATTAGGACTATCATATTACAAGCAATTGTTATATAAGCCTACTTTGATAAGCAAAATGAGACAGACTGAACAGTGATTTAGGTTGAGGGGGGGAGGCATGAAAAAAATGTGTACACGCATGCTCTCTCAAATTCTGAAAAAGTTCTAAATGAAGCGAACCTCCAAAAATGGCATTGGCTCAGCACTCAATGTTGTTAATAAAGCGCGTAATTTTTGCGAGTGGAGCGAGCGAAAAAATTGGACTCTTGATTACAAATGATGGCTCCCACTCAAAATTATCTAGACCCACCACTGTTCTTCATGATCTTACCAGTATTTCAGTATACAAATTAACATGTAAAAAAATTGCAAAAAGTTGAGAGGGGGCATGTGCCCCAGTGCCCCAATGGTAGCGACGCTACTGAGACTGAAGTACTAAAATTCAAGTAGTTTGGTCTCAAGTACAAGTACGAGTATCTGATCTCAAGTATAAGTACGAGTACTTGGGTCTCAAGTAATAATAATAATAATTAAGGTTTAACGTTCGTTTCCTCATCCAGGGATTATGTTTCGTCATCCAGGGACATCACAAGTATAAGTACTTCAGTCTCAAGTACACGTACGAGTACAAGTAGGCCTACTCTAAAATTGTATTCAAGTTGTACTCAAGTACAAGTACCAAGTACTACAATTGTGACGATACTCATACTCATAATTTATGTGCATGGCACTGCCTACTATATGAGTTGTGCACTAATTTTTATATACTTTAATGTAGGTTAAGAATTAAGATTATAATACTATGTACATTGTGGTACAATTTATAATTATTTTTACAAGGTACAATATTGTACATGTATTGTACATTATGTATTGCAGTATGATAGCCGGGTTTGGACTGGCAGAGAGCAGCAGTGTTTCATTAGTGGCCAGTATGCTCATATCTCCTCTCATGGTAAATTGTAGAGCTGTGCCTAATAGTTGCCCTTTATTTTCTTTTCGGATCCGAATAGCGAGTCCATTCCATATATACGAGGGGCGATCTGAAAGTCTTGATCATTACTGAATAACTTTTAAACTACTCATCAGAAATTATTCAGATTTGCAGCAACATTAACTGGAAACAGACATACTTGGTAAATATAATTACTTTTATTCGCTAGGTGGCGCCACTTATCTATACTCAAGATGACCGCCCATATAGATGCCCCTTGGCCCTATTAAGCAAAAAGCTGTAATGGAATTTATTATGAAAGAGCTGCAAGGGAAATCAGTGATAGATTAAATAGTTTATGGAGAATCTGCACTTAATTATCCGAGTGTTAAAAGATGGTTGACCGACTTTA
>JAQFZF010002302.1:0-12622 GCA_034695365.1 Enchytraeus norvegicus
CGCTTCTATCTCTTGAAATCTATGAGTAATTTCCAATATTAATTTTCCTAGCATTATTTTCCTTTCTTTATTGAAAAATTCTTGTTTAACCCTTTACGATTCGCGTCGGTGAGGGTATTGAATTTCCGTGTTAGTTGTATTTGAAAGATTAATTGCACTGTTAACTGGGTATGTTTAAATGCTGTATGGGATTTGATGCCTATGTTAAAAAAATTAATTGAGATCACTAATGAGTTTCCATGTAAAAGAGAAAGAACTATTTGAATTTAGTTATTTAATTTTCGTTATCATCCACAGAAGACATTAAAACAATAAGCATTGCATTATAAAAACAATAATTCATGGTGGTGTCACTGGTGTGATAAACAAGTATTAGCAGTCCAACAGGCCTATAAATTATGCAGAACCTATAAATTATGTGGTACTTATGTAACCGGATCATGAACAGCACAGATAAGCGTAGATACCATTGACATTACATTGAAGACAAACAATATTATAAGTTACGAGTAAAAGTAGAATAAATTAATGTATGTACAATGAACTAAAATGTTTAAAATGATATAAAAATGTCTTAGAACGATTTCTTCGTAGAGCAAAGGCATGACCTTTTGGATCAACTTATTGAGTTGGTCAATTCAATCTTCAGATTGTGTCTTCTCAAAAAAAATTCGTCTATTTTCGCATATGACAGGACGCACATGTTAGTTAAATGATCGAGACAGTAGACTGCGTCTAGAAATTTGGTCATGCCTTCTCTCAGATCACAGGATATCAAATGCGTGAATAAAATTAGTGAATTAATAACCCTAACACAGATATATCTCTGCCATTATCTCCTTCCAATTCTTTCAATATCCCGATCCTATTACCAGTCCCACTTCCAACCCCTTCTTCTCGATTACTCTTTTCATCTCGGTCGTTATTGTTTCTATAGCCTTTGTTCGGCTCGCACTCTTTAGAATTAACCCGACAAACGGTAATTACACTGAAATCTGACCGAGCATGCGACCCCTAGTAACGTGCCGACAAACTTAATTGCGACAAGAGGCTCTTCTGCTGACCAGCGAGGCATAGAAGGGTTCACCGAAAAGATTTGTTCACCGGATAACGAATACGGATAGTTGGAAATAACTTGGAATGACAGATCAAATCCGGATAGTTGAAACGATTTGTTTTACCTAATCTTGTCCGGGTCTTCTGCTGACCGACCAAGCATGGGAGAGAATGGGTTAATCGAAAGTGTTTGTTCACCGGATATCGATGCTCTGGATAGTTGGAATGTTTTAAATATAATCTAAACCGGATCGGCTCTTCTGTCCGTCGAAGCATGGAGAGAATGGGTTAACCGAAATGATTGTCTCACCGGATAACGAATACTGATAGATCGAATCCTGATGGAATGATATTTTCCGAATCCGTACCGGCTCTTCTCCTGACCACAGAAGCTTGGAGTTGGGATTAACCGGAAGGATTTGTACACCGGACACGAATATCCGGATAGTTGGAATGTTTCCGGATATCGGATCAAATACCGGTTAATGCTAAATGAAGAAGCAAAGGGTCAGTTGAGTGGACAGTGTAAGGTCAGCTCTTGATTGACCACCGATACTACTTGATAGTGGACTATCTGAATCGTGGTGAAGAGATCACTTTAGTGGTACGAGTACGATTATTCTTATAGACATCCAACGATTCCGGTACTATGAACGTATGTTTTTAAATTTTCACACATGGTATACGCATGCACCTGCTTACTTTCTTAGTTTCTGTGTTTGGTATTTTTATTAGTCGGTCGTCCAGTTTTAATTGGTCTCTATTCTGATGATGCTCCTTTTGATGTACGTAACTCACGTTAAATCTGACAATTTTTCCTTGTGCAGGTAAAATATTATTTTAAAAAATTTTATTTTTCGCTATAAAAATTCTCAGGCCGTCTAAGTCACCTATTGGAGTAAAAATTAACCGCTAAATTCTCTGCCTCTAAGTTAGAGATACACAGTTTATAAATATTTTATATCGTACGTTTTTCACTCTTTACTAACTTTTCGTGTCCATTCAGAATGTATTCGATCATGGTTTCCATTTGAGTCTATCCTAAGTAGCGATTAATCATCATTCTCTTTATCCCATAGACTTGTAGGTCTATATTAGTCCATTAAACAATGTTGTCCATCCAGTATTTACGTTGTTTACCTCTACGTCTGTTTCCTTCTCAATTTACCTTCGTCTGGTTCCAGCGGGATTGTTTTGGTAAAAGAGGATCCATATAATTATTTGCCGATTTAGGAGACTGAACGTTACAATTATACGACGTTGATAATTTATAGATTTTTACATAAATACATTCAGGTATTAATTTATTCTGTAATAATAGCGCTAGTGAAAAAGAATTGATAGTCTACTATAAACTTATTGCACTGAGCCAGTGTCATATTGGTTCAGCGTTCAACCCAGGTTCTAGAGCTGCTCGATTCAAATTTCAGGGATCACCTGTAACTCTTGCATCCTTTGGGCGTCGAATTGAAGTTAAATTAGGTCTTTGAATATTTCGCAAGCACGATTAAACTCTTCCGCTCTGCCCATTAAACGAATAAATAAATGGCAGAGCCGATAGCACATCGGTTGAGTGTCCGACTGGGTATCATTGGAACACGGTTCGAATCTTAGGAAACCCGTCAGTGATTTGCCATTAGGCCGCAAAACTTACCTTAAATTCGGCTAAAGCCTTTATTATAGTTGCAATTATTCTCTGTACACGTACTGTTTTCTGAGTGTCTCACAAAAGTTTCAGACGGATACAAACTTATTGTTTTTGTCAATTTCCAAGTTAAAATATTACATTTCAAATGTCCAACCGAGACGAATAGATTTATTTTCACCCTTCACAGTGGTCACCGATAGGGGCATCCCACTGGCGGCCCGAGAGGGGCCATAGTCCCAAATCCAATCTATTCCGTCATCTCGCCCCGGTCCCCAGAACACGTCAACGATATGACCGAGGGGGCTCGCCCCCCGAGACCCTTCACTAGTTTGCATATCTTACTTTCTTAAACATGGCGGAAGGGACGGAGGAAGGGGGGGGGGGTAAGGGGCGGTAGCCCCTTATTTAGAAATCAACCAGCTTATGGTAGTTTTTTAAAGCCAGATTGTGAGTATACTGGCTGAGTGAGTGTCATCGGTTAAGTGTCCGACTCGGGTTCCGTAGATTCGCGGTTCGAATCCCAGGACTCCCCCGTCACTGATGCATCCGAAAGGCCATGAAACTGACGTTATATTCGGCATCCGCCTTCTTAAAACAAATACCGAATATCTGAGTTCCTTCTGGTAAATTTTACCAGCATCTGGTTACTTTCTTATTAATTCGCCCCCCTACACAGAAATTTTTCGGGCCCTGCACGATCGGCTCACCACATTTATATTTATGTTGTGGGTCTTGATGCGTGTCAATTGAACGGGCGGTGACGAGTAGGTGACCTTCCACCCTAGTGGCCCTGCTCTCCAACCCCGTCTCGCTCGGGCGGACCCGGTCGTGCCCCGGCCTCGTCGTCCCAATAACGTCGTTAGCGCCTAGGGCACGGGCCCGACACTCCGACCGCCTCTCTAACCTATCAAACCGCCACAGGAGGGGAAAGGTCGGGACCGCCTTCGGTCAGTTTTCTCGGTTCGATAAATGATTCCGATCTTGAGGGAGTTGGCAACTTTCGATCGCTCATTTATTCGGTGGATTGGTGAGTGACCTGGAGTTGGTCCGGACAAATCTCCAGCGACCAACCGACAGTCGGCGAGCACGGCTTTCCAGTTCGTTCGATTGGAAAGTTTGAGCGAAGATGTGAGAGGGTAAAGTTGTTAACCGATTGGGAAATACACCTTGCAAGGATTCTGTCAGACCGTTTAATGAATCGGCGTACGGTTGCTCGCTTTATTTGAATATGTTCATTTAGTAGATTATATTTTAGAAAAGTAAAAGTTTCCTTTATTGTTTATAGTTTGAATCGTCCTTTCGCCGATCGCTTTACTTGAATAATGTTCATTTTGTAGATTATTTTTTAGAAAAGTAAAAGTTATATATATTGTTTGCGAAAAGTTTTACGAAATTATTTTGTCCTTTCTCGAAAGATTGACTATAGTCAGTAGAATACTTGCAAAGTCTTGCATGCTGGGTAGGAGGCCCTGGGTTTGGTTCCCAGTTGGGTCAGTCTCTAACGATATTCTTGTGATACCGAAACAGTCGATAAAAAGATCGAAACAGTCGATAAAATATAAAAAATTGGCACAATGTCAGTTACAAAAATTGCATGTCTATATTGTTCGTTTGATTTTAATTCTTATATTTAATTTAATATTTAATGAATTTAAATTTTAATGGCATCTCCATGCTCCAATGTTGTTCTGAGAAAGCGTAAAACTTGGTTTTAATGATAAATGGATTTAAAGTTCGTTGTCCGTTTCATCATCTGACGACGATATCAGGGATTTCGTACCAGCAAGATTATTATTCTGCATGCACTTCCAGATCTCTGGTCTAATAATGAAGTGATCAGAATCTTATAAGATTACAGTGAAGTTAAGTTGGCACAATTATACGTAATATTATGTAACAATTCCTGATGAGTAGAGTCGTTTAATAATCGATTTTATTCAAATGCCAGCCTTGTCGCTTATAGTGAACCCGTTTCAGTTTCTTCTGAAGATGATTACAGTGTATTTATTACATAATCGATCTAACATAGAATAGATCAAGCTCAGACTAGGTATATAGATTACAATACAACAATACAATATAGGTTTAATGTCCGTTTCATCATTTCACGGCGATATCAGGGACGTCTCCAACAGCACAAGCAATACGAACTGATCCACTAGGATGTAGTTAGCAAGTCAAAGGTGCTGAAAAGGAACAGGGGCAACACTGGTCAAACACTGTGCAAGTCTTTCCAAATAACCGACAATAATTAAATTTAAATAAAAGATTTAACGAGTTAATTAATTACCAAAAGTTAACTTCAGCTTACTTTGTTTCACCTGCATGTTAACATTTTACGCTAGAAAATACCTGCAAGCCAATTACAATGCTTCCCGAACCAATCATCAGCATCGAGATGTATCCGGATTTGAACCGCACGCCTATTTAACACGATCTAAGGGCTTAACCATAACACGAAATGACACTATTTCGCTTACTTTCGATGGTTTTCGCAGATTCTTCTTTGCTTACCTTTAGGAAGTATCGATTTTGTTGATACATCTGGTTTGATTTTCGACGATTCTTCGCGATTGGCTAAGAACTTTAGAATTGATACAATTTCTCAGTGCAGTTCCATGATATCTATATAGAATGATTTTACCCCGCAGTTAGTCATGTGTTCGTGATTATATACGCTCCTCTCTTTCATATTTATTTTCATGCATTTCATCAACCATGTCTCTCTCTTTCTTTCTCTGATTTAAACTTTACTATTCGATTCTCAATTTCATATTAATTTTCATGCGTTTCATCAAGCGTAATTATCTATTTGTACGATTTAAACTTAGTACTTTTCCGATACTCCATTTCATGATAATGTTTCTGATAATAATCTTCTTTTTTATATATCATCTTGAAATGCTGTTCCATTTTAGATGTATGCTGTACGATGTATGTACTTTATATGTTATTATGAAAAAGAAACGGCAGTAAAACTGGTATTCTTTGAGTTATAGAGATTCAATGAACATGACACCCGGAATTTATTTATCGTTTCTGTTTGAGGCCTACTTTAATTCAACTCTAATTATTGTATTACTTGTTTCAAAAACTCGCTTAACCCCCCCCCCGCCCCGCCTTTCAGTTGACTTATGTCTCGGTAACAGTACAAATTGTAAAAAGATGAAAAATGAGACTGTTGATTTTGTTTTACTACTATATAATAATAATAATAATATTGTTTCATTTTGAATTCAACATTATGTATTGCTCTCAATAAAGATCCTGCGACCTGTAAAGTTATCTT
This sequence comes from Enchytraeus norvegicus, assembly GCA_034695365.1. Classification (NCBI taxonomy): domain Eukaryota; kingdom Metazoa; phylum Annelida; class Clitellata; order Enchytraeida; family Enchytraeidae; genus Enchytraeus; species Enchytraeus norvegicus. Next base: position 5,994 of record JAQFZF010002302.1, read on the forward strand.
TATTTCATTTCTCGTTCTGTTTAGCAATGATACTTCCTCATCATCTAAAGTAACAACCACTCTTCTTTTCAAATCTGACAGCCATCTTTCAATGAGTCTGTTACAAACTGTGTCTTCAATTAATAAACAAAACTGAGCGATAATAAGATGCCAAACCGAATCACGTCTGCTTCTCTGTATCTATGTCTGTTTCTCTTTATATCACCGTTTACCTGTCTGCTTATCTATCCATCTGTCAGTCTGCTATATTTGACTCTTTTTTTGCATGACATAAGCACATGCTAGTTTCCTTTCTTAGTTGTTGTTGTTTTTACCACTCCTGAGAAGTCATGTCTCTGCCTTTTCATAGCGCCCAATGCATCCAGCACAGGTACACGAAAATTCTTCAGACACCCTGGGGTTATTCATTTGTTGATTGACCTATGATTCGTATCCGGATTACTTGCTTCTGAGGCGAACACTCTACCGATGTCGCCAAACCCCCCTCCCTCCTCTCTCTTTCTCTCTATTCTATCTTCCTCAATTAGGTCATGGATAAATTGCTATTTTAAGTAGGTTAATTAGCTATTATGTTTTATAATGTGTTCTATCTGCATGTGTTATTTGCAACAAATAGGCTACAGGGAGAAATGAATAATAAGCAATGTAAGAAATGAAAATAAAACAAATTTTAACCAATAATCGTTATCAGTTGATCCTGGTCGCAAGTCAGTTCCTGATTATGTAAGCTACACTGTACAGATGATTAGATATACATGTAGGATTGTAGGTACAACTTCTAATTATTGAAAATCCTTTTCAAGTGACTTAACCCGTCGAATTAATAATAATTCTTACTTAAATGTAGCTAATAGGATAAACCTTTGGGTACTTACTGTAAAATTTGAAAATTTCGTGAATGAAAATAAAACTCAGATTTATTAAATCTTAAAACTTTCTGTAAATTTAGCCGCTCATTTTCTGTTCAAATGCTGACCACTTTTAGCTACACACTCTAATCTGTTACTAAATCAGGATAAGAAAATCATCCTTGTTATCTATGAATTCGTTTTGCCACCTGCCCAAACCTTGACACTACATAACAGAACTTATTTATCAGCGCCCTCTGCTTAATGTCTTCTAATCAACACTACATTGCTAATTAATGGAGCAGAAAATTCACTCTTAACTTATTTTCTTATCTTAATATATCCAGCTATTTCCATTTCCTATTGCAATCTATACACAGCAATCGGGGTCTGAATCCAATTTGCATAGCGGATATGTTAGGCAACCCGCTGCGTGAAAATCCGCCGATTTTATTTGGAATGATCAACATCTAAGACTAGTCACGAATTCGTTCCGCAGAGATTGGGCTTAACTAGGCCCGTTTGGCAGAAGTTCTGTCCAGTTTTAAGTCCCAAAGGGAACCGTATCACTGATTCGATGCACTTTGATAACGGGGCAAGTGCGGGGGTCGAGAAAGGTTGATTAGAAGTTCCGATTGCAATATTTGTCTTGACCATTGGTCATTTCGATTAGCCCGCAAATTCGAATAATGCTCATTTCGTAGCAAATTAGATTTGGATGTAATATTATAATCGCAAATCTGTTTCACTTATAACATAAATCCAATTCACATATATATGGAATATTGTTTTAAAAGAAGTATTTGAACCTATTTTTACTTCAACATTGACATTATTACAGCAAGAAATTAACGTCAAGTTGATCCTATAGTCAGGGTGTCATTCTATGTTAATAATAAGTAAAATAAAGCGCCGCTCTATCCAATATGCCACAGTAGCTCTAAATGGACAGTGAAGAGTCAAGTGACCCTGCTGCAAAGGCCACAAACAGTGTAGCAGCCTAGACCTCTGCAAGTCTGGAATTTGATCGACCAATTGGTCTATAACACAGAAATCATTCCCACACGGCCACCAATCCTCTCCACTGCCGTATCTGCTTTAGTCGCCTCTTACGAACGCTCGCAGTTGTCGGTAGGTTCAATTCTCAATTTTCCCGAACCCACTGGGAAAATTTTCCGAACCCCCTCGGGTAATTTTAACACTTCTGAGAATTGGTTAAAGTGCGTTATGTGAAATCTTAGATTTATTGATTGATTGATTGATATGTGTATTTTGGACATAATGTGTGTTACATTATAACCTATACACTTTTGTACGTATTTTCAAAATTAAGTATTGAATATAAATCTTCCAATATACGACACCATATTCTATCATCTCCACCGATCCACATAAATTCCTGTTCTAGCCAAAACTTAAAGCATTATGAAGTGATTCTATATGCTAATATCATTACAGGGATAACGGCCATCAGAATACGCTGTTATCGGAATATAGTTGTACATAGGAATTTAGTTGTTCGTATGAACATAATGAATACGACTCGACCGGAGCAGGGAAGAATCCCATAGGTCCGTCTAGGCGACCGTCGGAAGGGGCCGGGGGCGACGGTCGGGATCGGTCCCCGGGGCCCCGGCCGCCCGGACCCTGTCCTCGACTCTCTCCCGGGTCTCGTCATCCTACTTGTCCTATAAACAGCGTCCGATGAACATCTTCATTCCAGATAGCGTCTTCCCGTACAGTCCGATATGATAATGGAATTTGTCATTCGTAACTCGAGTCCAAGTCGGAGTCCAAATGATGTTAAGCACGATCAAATATCGCGAATTCTTCCGGATATCGTCTGCAAGGTCCGTCCATGCTTCAGTCCCATGGGCTAGCGCGGTCCAGACGGCGGGGTTGAAACTTACGGGGTTAGAACTTGAACTAAAATACACTCTGTATACAAGAAGGGCTTATTTTAATTTTTACAATTTCAGACATGGAATATCCAAGTACCACTTGAGGTCTTTATCTAGATTCAAATACAGATTCTGTGTTTTGACTGTTTGACCATCATATATATGTAAATATGTAAATGACTCTTGTGGTCTTTATCTATATTCAAATACAGATTCTGTGTTTTGACTGCTTGACTATCATGTACTTATGCGATGTGATAAATAAATAAATTCTATAAAAGCTATTGAGAGCCACCGGAATCTGGTTTCGGGCGGGGGAGGGGGGTTGGGGTGAAAAGTAAAAGTGGCCAAAGAGTGAATGAATATAAAGACATTTCACTCGAAAAAGTCAAATTACGATCGTTTAATAAGAAAATTGGCTTTTAGGGGGCGGTCCACCCCCTCGCCACCCGAATCCGCAGTGGATTTTATCGGGCCACCTCATGAAGTTAGGAAGCGACTTTTTGCAAGAAGATGAACAGAAAACGGTCAAATGGGAACGGTCGTCTGACAGACGATAACAAAGGGATAATTGAGTAAATTACAAGCGGTCGAGTGTCAGGAGTCCGTGGAGATGTAGTCCCTATGCTATCCTCGTTATGTAGATTTAGTTATGAAATGTTCCTCGGAATCATAACGAGTCGGTTTGAATGATGTGGCAACTTTTCTTACGATAGAAAACTGAATTTCTGCAATAATTTAAGGGTTATTTTGTAATTTATTCTCTGCTGTGTATGCAATAGGCTATATTGAAAACATAACAGAATAAGGAATTTCTGTAAAAATTTAAGGTTTATTCGACATTCATTCTACTCTGCAGTCTGCGTCTGCGCTACCTTATTTATTGAATCATTAGCGCTATTTATTTACATATATCTATTCTTAAAAGTAATTTCAAGCTTTCATTGGACCCTAGAAGATTAAATGGCTATATTCGCTGAAGTTAATGTTTAATTGAGTATAATTATCATGCCAAGGCATCACTATACTATGTATAAAGTAGACTGTAGGAATCAATTCTCTGCTGAAGTTATATAAAATACGAGAAGAATTAAAGCAGTTAAATCTGTCGAATTCAGTAATTTTTCAAGTAAATAATAATGAATAATATGAATGCGGATAAATTATAATATAAACTTTACCATAAAATTAAAGATTCTATAATTACTGATAGATCTCCTAATAAAATATTTGTGAGTAGTTGTACATGAAACAATTTGAGTAAAAATCACATTATACATTCCTCGAGGAATTTTCTAGAGCCCATAATTATGCAAGAGATTACAAACAATTTCTTGAAATACCCTTTCTTTCATTGAAATGCCATTCAGGAAGGAGTCTCAATAATTTCAACTTTCGTTCGATAGCGCGTCAAGTCTACGAAATTCTTCTGCAAATCTTGCTTACCGCCTGACCACGTAAACGATGCCCTATGCTTCTATGACCTGTCACCTATGATACTCCACTACATTTTCTATCTCACCCCTACCGTGCCTAACCCCCCCCCCCCCTCTACCCTTCTCCCAGTTCTACTAGGGACTCCTTTCTTTTATCTTGAACCAGTGGGGAATCCTGGGGAATGAGGGGGAAGGGGACAGTGGCGATTGTAGGGACCAGGGGGGCCGTGGCCCCTCAAACTTTTCATCTTCCCCTCCCAACTTTTTCCATGATTAACAATGTTGAATTGAAGCATCAGTGTAAAATATTAGAATTGGCCCAAACTTGGTCCTCCTTAATTTATTAGGCCAAAACCGCCACTGGATGAGGGGTGGATCTTTCACTATGATCAGTCCCGGTTGGATGGTCTAGTGGGTTGCAAGCTTGCCTGATAGGCAGGAGGCCATGAGTTCGGGACCCAGCCATGTCCGTATCTGTCAGTAGTCTTGGACATGTAATCAAAATCGCTAAACTTGCTATTTTGAGCTTATTCGTTTTTATGGAAGCCTTAAATTTGAACGAAAATGGCAATGAATTATCTCTAGTATGCACAAACTTAGTGTTTTACAAATATATATCTTTTTTACTAATTCCACCCCCCCCCCTGCGTTTATATTTCGGACTCCTTTCCTATCCAGTACACCGGTAACTTCTGTTTGTGTGATGCAAGACTTTGAGAACATTTGTAACGATAGAATTGAGTAAATGGTTTTTATCACGCGATACAGTATGCAATCATTGTAAAGTCTGGGATCGTATTTCAATATTATTATAACTTATATTGAAGTTGCTACAGTCCGATTTGAAACTCTCAGGAAAAAGTGTTAGGATTTTTCAAGTTAGTACTTTTAAACCTGTATCGAAATAAATTATTGTATTTTGGTACTTTCACCTGTTTTTTAATTTACGAGCATTTGAAGGAAGCCACCTGTTGGAAGAAAAACAAAACATCAACTAAGAAATGAAAGTAGCAAGTGCGTATGTTATGTGTGAAAATATACGGAAAATAAAGAAAGAAACAACTATATTAAATTTGTTGCAGTCACTGAAATATGTAGTAAAGGGCTATCTTACATTAATTGGCAGTAAACAACTAAACATTAAACATTATGCAACTCTCTTGAGTATCAATGTGAATTTTAAAGATGGGAAAGTATGCAATATTGTGCTTTCTTATTATACACACGTTTGGCAGTAAACCGTAAAGCTCTTTTGTCTGATCGATGGTATGCTCGAAGACTATTATGCAGCATATGTGCTTTGGAGTTGCCTTCAGCCAGGGATAACTGGATGGATGGATCAATTGGAAAATGCGAATTGGAATGGTGCTGAAAGACAGGGACTGCTGGTATCGGGTTAGATCTATAGTATCCTGGTATCTATAGTCGCCTGAACGATATTCCCACTAATAGAATGGGACAGCTCATTTCCATGCATGGGAATGCATATCTATTCCGCTCAACCATCCTCATCTTCTAATTCCAACAGTGATCGTCATTTTGTCTTCAAGATACAAAATCGTGATAGTAATTTACAAGCCTATATTGTTTTGGATTTTTCATAAAACAAAGGAATAAGTACTCTCTAGGTAAGAAATGTAGGAAATTTCTAGACGCATACATTCAGTTTACTCAGGTAGCTGTGTTGACTCTGGCAGCCTGAGAATACACCAACCGAAAGCTGCACGTACTTCCAAGAAGCCGACTAAAGCAGATACGCCATGGATCTGCCGTTAGGCGGTGCACAGCACGCACAGACAGACATACATTCTTTTAGAATGCTTGGCGTTCTCTTTAATTTTTTTAGTCAAGACTTCTATGAAGCACAAAAGGTTATTAAATACAGGGGTGGCGGCGGGGTGGTAGGTACTGGGGGGTCCACCCCCAAAGTACCTACCCCCCCCCCCCCCCCTCTAGAAAAATAACTCAACTGGACGAATTGCATGGGGGTTTGCATGGGATCTGGACGAATTGCATGGGGGTTTAGGAGGACCTGGGGGATCCGGACCCCTGGACCCCCCCCCCCCGGCCAGCGCCGCCCCTGTTTAAATATATATGTAGATTCTCGCATTCGAGATTCCTTAAAATTGTTACAATTTTTCAAAAAATCTCATTTTTAAGCATGTATTATGCAGAGCCTTCTTCAGATGTTACATAGACCTATATGACTAGAGATGTATGAAGCAATAGTGAACCATAATTATCCAATTGCGCATCTTTCAGTGATGCACGACGGTTACGATGTGGAATGGATGCAAGAAAGCGATAGGTAAAGAAATCCCTGAGAAGGATTAGTGTGGAGATCCTAGTAAATATCTAATCTCTCTCACTTTCCCTTTCTCTTTCAATCTTATCAATCTCTCTCTCTCTCTCTCTCTCTCTCACTCTCTCTCTCTCCCACCCCC
>JAQFZF010002303.1:0-12621 GCA_034695365.1 Enchytraeus norvegicus
TTATAGATTTATTGTAATTTGTGTACCTATTCTATTCATACTGTAACATTGATTCTTACAGGGTTGTCTAACCCTTTCTGATGTCTAATATAAAATAAATAAAATAAAAAATAACAGAAATCATTGTATGGTCGAGATAATAACTTCTTCTTTCAGGTGTCCTGCCGGTTCCCAGCTTTGACGGTCATGATTTTCCAAATATCTTTGTCTCCAGCAAATCTAATCATTTCTACTTCAACGTTCATCCATTCTAGATAACAACAAGAAGAAAAGCTAATATTACTGTGAAGAGAATTAGTCTCGAATCACCCGTGTTGGATCCGAGAAACTCTAGATTGAGCCAATCGATTGCTGCACGTGTCTGTTAAACGCCGACTATCGGAGTCACCGAGAAGGCAACGGGAATTCACAGCAGAAGCCATGATCTATCATGAACAAATGCACCATTTCAGGATTGGATAAGGCATAGCCATTGTGATGGAATCGATCTGTTTCGAAGAACTCTGTTTCTGTTTGATCTCTGTTTCGCAGATGTGTTCAAGAATAAAGAAATCGTAGAATGTATATAGAAATTTGTGCATTGAACCTAAACCGCCATGCAGAGCACTCGACAGATGCAAAAAACTACTATACCCAACGGATGTTGTTAAATTAACGGGACTAATTTAACCCATGACCGGAAGAACTTATTCCGTCTTCTTTGTGTTGAACCAGCGCTGAATAATTTCATGAAATATTTATTACCTAACGGGACGTTCATAAAAACTAATCCTTTCCACGACTTCTTGCCAATAACTGACCTTGATTTTATAAATAAAATTCTTACTACATCCGAATATCATCTATTATGTTATGCTAAGCTAATTCAAGCCACTCAGTAAAATTGTTATGAAAATAGTTAAGAAGAAATGTGAAATATACAGATAGAATTTTCCCACACGACTCCATTGTCGCACAAGTTCCCTTTTGCACAAAATAATTATTTTGTGGAAATCATAATTATCAGAGTTGCTCAAAATTCTACTTTCTGCAAGATATTATCTTATAGAAATTGAAAACAAGAGTCGGAGATTTATTATGATATTAAATTGTATTTCATAATTTTATTTTTGTACTTTAGATATTTTATTTTAAGTAAAATGTCCTTCTATAGGCTATATGCGATGAGGTACATACTGTGCATTACATTGTGGCCGGGGGTTTAATTTAATGACAAACCAGTAAAACCACTGTGACCAATCTGACATTTCTTGACTTTTTTTTACAGTTTCAGTAGTCTTTCAAAAATGAATCTTTATCGTAAATATTGTTTATTATTTATTGCCATGTTTCGCACATGACAGAACGCACATGCGAGTTTCCTTTCTTAATTGCTGTTTCTGTGTTTTTATTATTTTTATTTTAACACTCCATGAGTAGTGGTACCTTAGCTGTAGATGACAAACCAGTGAAACAAGTTGGTACACTACAAATCTACCAGACACACTGGGGTTTATTTTTTGTCGACCGACCTGGGATGTGAACCCAAATATCTTGCTTCTGAGGCCAACACTGTACCGATGTCGCTAGACCCCCAGAGTTTTGAAACCCATACTCTCGAATTTGATTCGTTGAGTTGGCTTAACACCATTTAATAAAGTAGACCCTCCAATATATTTCTGACTGATTGGCGTTCATTTACATCGTTCAGTATTAATTTATTTTCGCAAAGTCAGTCCGAAATGATCCTAAATAAAAATGCATAAATTAATTATTCGATAATCAATTAATTAATGATAAAATAATTACCTAATTATAAAATTAATTAATTAATCATTTTGAAGTATCAATGAGAAGAATACAACGGATTAATTATTTATAAGCGAAGTTAACATTCTTAAGCATAGCAGACTTTTTTATGTCATGCGTAGGCTCTAATTTGTGTTATGTACGTTGACCAAAATAAAATCTTTTTTCTGTGACAGCTAGCTTCATTAGCCGCGCAATGAAGGAAATTGTCTTAGAATGGTGTTTAGCGGCAGTTCGTTGGGAAATTAAATGACTACGTGATTGCAGCTAGCACCGATTTCTCTGTTGATTACAAAGTTAATTGTAACCATGCAAAGAAAAGTTCAAAGGATGACGAGCTATTGTAATTCCTGTACAATACATTGATTAAATAACATCGACTATTCTCATTATATCTTCTCTCATTCTGTGTATGATACAATTGTATAGCGAAAAAATTATCACAAAAAACGTTGAAGCAAAGTTAACGTCAATTTCGCGGTATAACGGCTATCAATCTATCCATTGCATGCTCTGCCACGTGGCAGGTCCAAGGAAAAAATTCATACACACAATCAACTATCTCGCTCTTTTAAGAGAACACGATCGACCAACCTAATAAGTCCGTCTCATCACAAAGACTTTGATTTCCACACCTAAAATGATGCCATTGTTCAAGGAAAATATAGGCGGTTTTCCATTGTCTTCCTCAGTATCTGCGTTAGTAGGCTCTTACGAAACACGTGCAGTTATTGGTTGGACTATTCTCAAATATCCCTGATCCAACACGGGAAACCATAGCGGTTATATTATTGACATATAATCATTTATTATGGTTCCTTTTATTCATTGATATTGAGTATAATATCATCATATACACATAATATCAATGTAATCCTTGACATCGCTTTGGGTGAGGAACTGGACTTCAAATCCTCATTGCATTGTATTGTATTGTGAAACGGAGATAACAGAAGTAAAAGACAAATAATTTTATTCATTGAAATATTCATTTTACATTTACATTATACATTTATTGTCTATCCTGCAACTTACAGTAATACCAACGACAAGTATAATGATGACGTGAAAAAGGTAGATGTCACAGCGAAGTGCAGAGCGGTTTGAGATATGATTGTGTAATAGACTCAATGGCGGCTCAAATTCCTGGTATTCTACACTTTATTGTTCAAAGAGCTTTTGAGACTTAGTTAAGAGTGCGTTATATAATAAATTGTCGATGGATTAATTGATGGATAATAATCACTTGCCCTGAAGAAAATTCTAATTAGTCCAATTAGATCAAATTCGCTAGACCTATATTGACTGTGAGGCAGAATCTTGTTTTTGGAGTCACGAGAGAAGTTAAGATTCTGATTTTAGCTAGCTGATGCAATCGTGCCGAATAAATTTCTATAATCAGATGCTTGCAGCGGTAAATGTGAATAGACGGTAGTACTGTAGGCCTACATGTATATGCCAGCTTGAAGAAGGATGACAACAGTAACTGATAGAGGCCGTGAATTGAAATCGCGCCTGCTGATTTGAAAAACCTATATTTTAACTTTAGCTCGGAAACATATTAATTTTGCTGTCAACGTTTGTTAACTGTTTCGGTCAACAATCTACTTTGATTAATTAACTTTACTGATAGATTTTCCATTTAATATTCCATTTCCAAATCCCAACTTTCTTATATAAGATAAATGTGAGTTTTTGATTTATCTAATTCTATTGCCGTCTCTTACTTCGTATCGTTAAGTTTTACAATCTTTTGAGCATTACAGATCATCTGCGGTACGACAATTATTAATTAAAATTAATTTTCTGTAATTTTATTTTGAGTGAAAATTTGATAATAATTTGACAACCTGTTACTTAGATAAAAAACCAAAACTAAAAGTCCAAGGGTATGCAAAATATGTAAATATGTGACAAACCAGTCAAGTAACTTTATATTTACAAGTTACAATAATTATTAATAGAAGCAAAAAATATTCGACCTAAGATAATAATTTAAGGATAAATTTATGATGGCTTAAACAATCAATTCAGTCCAATTGCAAACAATAATTTTACTTATAGCTTAATATTTTTTATCCGTCGGCGAACGCGAAATTTTCTGTAATTTCCCCTATTGATTCCTTTGATGTATTCTATGCCCAGTGCTGCTCGTTTGGGGCCTTTTAGCGAGCCCCTGAGGAGCGCAAGGGTGCGTTAAGTTGGAAGAGCAATGCCATGCAATCTGTCATGCTCGGCACGTAGCGGCAGACTGCGCTCCGGCTGTCATTGCTTGAGGAATAAATTAGCCGTTAACAAAATCCCATCCGAAAAGAGAGTTGTTTATAGCTCGACTGGCTTTTGAGCGCCATATCTGAAGCATATGTAGAAGATGTGTCCCGCCACATCGGTTATGTCATATGGCAGACCAAACTACTCTACCCTTCACTGTTCAAAAGGGCTTCTGCGATTGGTTTAAGAGTGCGCTATATAAAAGCTGCCGATTGATTGATTGATTGATTGGTTGATTGATGTAGTGAAGGCTAACCCAAATTGCTCGCTAAACACCCAACTCATTTATGATTAATAATTATAAAAGCAATTTGTCTAAACCTTAAGACTACAAATATAGGCCGCCTCTATGAAATTTTAAGTAATAGCGCGTAATCAAAGTGTGAAAGCATATCATGCTTACTCATTTTGACTCAGCTTATGTGCATTGTGTTTGCAAGCAATATAAGAATAAAAAAGAATGGACAGTTTGGGTGAACCAACTTTAAATCACTGGGATCTACTTCCGGTTCATATAACATCCCACCGGATCCAAACCAAATCCCGTCCACTCCAGCGTCAAACCAACATTACACTCCACTGCATCCCTCGCTCCGTGCTCGCCTACGCGTGTGGACCCGGAGCAACAGGTCCAGTAATAACTTAGTTACCACACTACGAGTCCTCAACATAAAATAACAAGTCAATCTACAGAGGCATAGTTTATGGCAAATAGCTAGTTGGCAGTGGAAGCAAAACTTCTAAGTAAAACACACCAAAAATTTAACAAACAGACACATGTATATTACGATGTACATGCACAGTGCTTTTTCTAATAGTAATAGTAATACTCCGCCTCGGTAATCTGTAATAGACTGCAGGGCACTTTGTGGAGTAAAGCTGTAATAAGCTTAACCCCATTCCTTGTGACGGCAGTGTTCGATTGTCTCGATCCATCTTGAAGAGAATCACCTTGTGCTTCTGAACCTTGACTTTAAACACACTCAAAACTACCTACCTAATGCGTTTTCTTCGTTTTCTGCCATTACTACATTTCGGATGCCAATTAGTTTAAAAAAAACTATTATTAGAAAATGACAAGTTTTATTTCTTACACCTTTAATGGTCCTTTAAGCTGATCGGATCTAGAATAGCCTACGTACTTCAATTCAAATCAATTTGGCGCATCGGTTAAAGCTTTACGACAGTGATCAATAATTATTATAAGTGTAAAATTTGAATTGCTGGAGAAACAATAGATCAATTATAGTGCGCGATTGACTTTTTCATCGCCGATAGTGCCTTCGTTTGACCGAATAGTAGTTAAATAGATAGTTATATTTTACATTGGCCTATTTGCAAAGGCACAAATCAAAGAATGCTATTTCACTTTGCTACAATTTATATAATGAAAGGCTATGTGGACATTTTATATTATTTCGATTTTTGTATTCATTGTCCATACTTTAGTAACGGCAGCCTATATACTCCTGAATTTATATTGTCCGTCATTACACTGTTTAATTTAACTGCTCTATGCTACAATTCATGGTCCATTTTCTAAGTACCACGTAAGTGCTGTAATGCCTGTGACTAGTTGTTTATCACCCAATCATGAACTGGTTCTCTGATGCTATGCTAACTGTTTTGATGTCTGTATGGACGATAACGAAATTTTGATAAACAAAAAAATAAAATATAATTTGCTGGTTTTTAATTTAAGTGTTACATTTATTAATTCTAATCGATATGGGCCTATTTATTTCAAAATCCATGCCATGTTTATATCAGAGATTACAAACGATCAATTTTAAAGTGATCGTCTGTAACGTAAGGAATAGGGTAGGGGGTAGGTGTAGACACTGTAGAGGTAGAGGTAGTTAGGACTAAATTATGGTCGGGTTAGAGTATGGTTAGGGTAACGTCATGGCTAGGGTTAGGATATGGCCAAGCTTAGCTTAATTTGCTGTGCTTGTACCGTTAGTGTAAATCCGCAACCGGGACTTGGCATTGAATTTTCAACAACAAACTATCACCGAGTCTCTCACCTCTTAATGCATAAAAATGACTAGGACAATAGGCCTAAAATATAAATAGTCAACTGCATTGTACCTCCTCTTACAGTCAAAGCCTCACACATTCCACAGTGAACTCCTAAGGTTAATAATTGAACCAAAGTCGCCACCGATGCCATTGAAAGTCGACTAACGTTGCTATTGGATAAAACCAATACGTAACACTTTCCATGACGTACGCTTTGTAGTTCACGTAACCATGGTGACGACAGTACAATGTTCGAAAGATTTACTGAAGAATCTAGAAAGTAACACTTGAGGCTGCTTTTGTTGGGTAGTCGAAAAAGTAGTTGATAAAATTCTGGATGTTTGCTCACCCTATCAAATAAATTGACGGCACGCTTCAGTTAAATTATGAACTTCTGTGCTACAGATCAGAAGGTAAAAATTCAAACGAGATAACATAGGCCCTGCTTATTCAATAGTGAATTTACCTGTGCGACTTTTTTTATTGATTTACTTCGCAGCCAGTTTGAATTCTAGTAATTATTCTCGCCACAATACAAATTCTTCATCAATGAGGATCTAACGACCGATTCCTCATTCGAAGGCAATATCAGGGACGTTAAAGCAGCATAAACAATAACAAGCAGTTTCAAACCGTAAGAGCACACTTGCATATAAGTAAACCGAAGAGAAAGCGAGAGCTAAGATAGTGCTCGTCCATTATCAATGCAAATAAGTCTGTTCTGTCATAATTTATTTTTTATATTTTTTCATGTTATCAGCGAGACGATCATTATAATCATTTCATTGTGAATATTCCTACCTCTCCGAAAGGCTACATGTAAACAGGTATTTAAGAATACAATGCAGTACAATACAATACAATATGGTGAGGATTTATTGTCCGGTTCTTCGGCCGAAGGCGATGTTAGGGGCGTCTCAACCAAACTTTGCAACTACAAGCAGTTTCATGTATGCTAACTTTCGTTTTGTAGTAAAACATAATAAATATTTATTTCTCTTGCATGCCAACTTTTGTTTTGTAGTAAAACATAAAAAATAGTTATTTCTCTAGCAGATTTTTTGCTTCATCTGCGACGACGACTAAAGCGTTTTAATAGCAACGTGTTCGTGTAACCGGCCGTAGAACACATGTGACTAAATAATTCATGTGACTACTGCCGCCGCATCGATCAATGTCACTTAGACTTGCTCTGATTCATTTATCACATTATTATCTATCGCAGTTATCTTTGCATTATGTTTGCGTACTGTGATGTTTTAACGTAGTTTTTAGAAACTAGTAAAACCTAAAAAATCAGATTATGTCACGCGCCATGCGACTCATTTACAAAATTAGCATACAAAATTGCATGCATTTTTCTTCGCTATCCGGGTTCCATGTCCGGTCAGGATTTCAGGAGGTAATCGTGAGTTATGTTTCTCGGTAACCTGTAGTCAGTATCAACCCAATTTGATTTATAATTATTCATTCCAGTTAGTTTTGATTGTGTTGTTGGAGACGTCCCTGATATCGTCGTCAGATGATGAAATTGACGTTTGTCCATACTATATTGTATTCATTTAGGTTATATTTGTAGGCTATATTAAGTTTTTTCTTCCTCTAAATGCTTTCATTCGATTTTTGGTCTCTTTAAAGTATGCAATTAATCTATTTAGTACTCTTGTTGTGTCCAAGGAATATACCTCTCTTTTTGTACAATATGTTATGCAACATGTGCTCGGTCTATTACCTGAACGTTTACGATACCGTATTCGTCTAATTCTATGCCTATAGTTGAGTGCTTAAATTAATTATTTATAACGTGTTGATTTTACACTGAGTTAAAAGTAAATAGGACAAACTAGCCTTTAGTTACAACTTATAGACTTACTATAAAACGTACTGACAAACAACCCCGTCATCTCTTCGTGGGTCGGTTAATTGGAAGCAAAAAATGACGCAGTTGGCTGACTACTTCTGAAGATTGTGAAGGTTAAACACGGGTCGGGGGAATGATAGAATTAGATCGAAAGTGAGGCTGGCGACCTTGCTGAGTGATCAATGATAATTGTCGCGTGTGTGCTGAAAGAGCTTAGAAACTGGGTAAGCCCCGCACTAGGAAGCAGTATTGAGTCGGTGGAAATACGATCTTTTGATTCTGCAAAAATGCTTTCTGTCTTGCGCTATGAACTGATGTAAAGTGTTATATATAACACCGTGAATAATGCATTAGGAGGTATTTAACACTTGATAGCCTTCTAAGTATTATTATTAGTATAGAAGTAATAAGCTATAACATTATATAATTATTCTCATTATTATCATAATATTGCAATGTTATGATGTCACATGACCAGGTATTGTTTTATGCGATAATGCTCATGCAGAATTGAACGATTTGTTTCTGTCAAAAAGTTAATAAAAATCTCATGTAAAAATTTCGCGAGAACTACACTGCCACATGTTCTTATTCTTTATTTATTTTACACTTTGAGCAGGGAAACTTGAAAATTTGACAAACCGACAACTACATGTATTTTGTAAGAGCCGACTAATGCAGATACTGCAGTGAAGGGCAAAGTGGTCTGGGCCATGGCTTCTGTGTACTTAACCATTTGGTCGCTCAATTCCAGACTTGCGGAGGCCATGTCACATAGGTGTGGTTTTCTGGCATGCTAGACAACTGTTCCCGTCACTGTTCCAGAAAGCACCTCTGAGATACGTAGTATATAGAGGCGCAATAAAATATCCTTTTTTATTGTATTGTATTGCATTTGTAGTTTTTAATTCTTCGCTGTCTATTTTTAGCCACCACTAGCAATGTCGCTTCTTGTTCATACTTTTACCAGGAAGCTCAGGCGGGGTTAATTGTTGACACTAAATTGACCAATGAGCCAATTACAATGCAAATCCCGCTCGAGAATCTTGGAACGAGGCGAGATCTCCGAATATATTATACAGTCTGTGTTTTATGTTGCAGGTCCGGACAAAATGCAGGATTTCTCGGCTGTCACTTCTAAAGAAATCTAAAATAAGAAAGAGTGAATCTCACTATCCTAGAAGGATCTCAATAAATATCTTGGATTAGACGAGCAGAAGTTAGCATCTGTTGTAAAAGTTTGATTATTCATTCTTAGAGGATACTACTATCAGTTGAAATTGATATAATAATTCATTCAGCTTCATTTGCTTAAACAATTCAGCTTCAAATGGATTTAGACTTATAGAAGTGTTAATGGACTCTTTGAAGGTCCAGAGAATATAAATAATTGAATATCTAATGTATGGCAAAGATAAAACTAAACAATCTCTACAGTACTCTCACAGAGATTACTGAAAGAAAATTGTCAATTAAAGAGCTAGTTCCCGTTCTTTGGACTTTGCGAATTTCTTAAACTAAATTTAAGAACTATAATTAATCTAGCTTAATTTGAAAGAAACGACAAAGATAACAAATGCAGGCTATTGTTACAAAATAATAATTGCTGGCAATTTAAGAAATCAAATCAAAACATGGGAGTTGTGAGATCAAACTCAATGAATAAAGCAGCCACGGCTTCCACTGCATCATCAATACAGCCAAACATTACCGATAGACCAACAATGGGCTCTGCAATTAGGTATGAATCACAGACCCTCCCACTGCGAGAGGAGGGGATGAATCACTCCGAGGGTCCAGAGCACAATAGGACCCGTGGTGTTCCAGTAGATCTCCTTTGGCTTCCTTATATGATACTAACATTAGCTCTTACATCCCTTCTCGTCGCTTCCTTTCTTCACTTCCACTGCAAAAACGGTCATAAATATCAGCGACGGCGCAATGCCACCACAACCGCCACCGGTCCACCGGCCGAACCGGACTGGAGGCAAAAGATCGTGGATAACGCTCTAGAGTCGAATCAGCTGGTTTCGGAGGAGCTCTGTAATATCATGTCCCACACTGATGACTCCCAACCCGGTTGTTCCCACTCCCATCCAACAGTCTTTCACAACTCGAGACCAAACGATCGGAAACACGTTGAATATAAGCATCACGGCTCGGGGGAAGCGGATGAACTACGTTTAAAACCTCAACAGGTCTCTAGCAGGGTCCCCAATCACAGCGTCGCGAATCTCGATTACCACTCGTCCGGGTTTTGCTCAGCGAAAGGTCAGCGCGGTCCTGTCGCCATGATCAATCACCGCCTCGCCCGGACCTCTGATATTGTGTATCCTTCGCATTCCCAACGGACGCCAAATCCGTCCGTCGAACTACTGCGTAGTAAACAGAAGCCCGGTAACAACAACAATGTGGCGGGCTCTGGCGGCGTACGCACTGTTTACGAATACGTGACGAACTGTAACGGCAGCATGATAAATATGAAGTGCGCCCAGGAAGACGGGCCCAACTCCTCGAGGTATAGCAAGACAAACAATCGAGCAAAAACGAAAATAGAAAAAGGAAAGATTAATAGCGAGCCAACGGCTAATAACCGAGCGATGGCCTCGGTGGCAATAAAAGGGGCGATAGTGGGTTGGTCAGATAGTTCGGGGATGGAATCTACGGGACGGCCGTGTCCAAATCTGCTTTATAGAGCCTCTAAGATCTGTCGAATGGACGAAACTGATGAGGATTGGGAGATATTACTTTCTCAATCAACGATTTAGCATAAGGATATAGATTTAGTAGATCTGAATCTCATATTGGATATACTCCCGTCCATATATCAATCAATCAATCAGAACTTTTATATAGCGCACTCTGAACTAAATCTCAGAAGCGCTCTGAACAACAATGAGGTAGAGTAACCCGGCTTGCCTTATGCTACAACCGATGTCTCGGTTGTAGCATACAACCGAGACATCGGTTGTATGTCTCGAGATCTTTTGCAAAATATGGTATATGAGCGACCAAAGGGTTGAGTACACAGAAGTCAAGGCATATCTAGACCACTCCGCCCTTCACTGAGGCCTCTTCGTTAGTCTCCTCTAGAGGCTGTTCTAGAACAAAATATTTAGAGGGTCAGTTGGAAATATGGGGGGCCCGATGGGGGCCATGGTCTAGGTTTGCCAACCTTACGGAATTTGTCCGGACTGTCCGGAATTTGCATAGTGTGTCCGGAAACTGAATAGGGTCTCTCCGGACAATGCATTGCCCGTCCGGAAAAGTGAAAGGAATAAGGAATAGATTAAATCATAACATTGACGGCGTTCGGTCGCTATGCTGACAGTGAACGGAAATGCCTTAATCAAAAGTTGGCAACCCTACTGCCATGGTCCCCCGGCCTAGAACCGCTAATGGTCGGCTCTTACGATACGAGCGGTTTTTGATATAACATATTATCGTATTTGGTCTATAGGCCAAATACGATAACCGGATAATAATACGAACCCGTATTTGGCTTATAGGCCTAATACGGGTTCTGTATGACCACTTATGATGAAGGAATACATGCTGGGTAATAACACTATCACTATTTTTATATTTCGCATAGTTTGCTTTATAAAATTGTTTACGTCTAATTGACGCTCCGGTCTTTCTTTTGTTTTATTCAAACTGTTGTTTAGAATGTTGCAATGGGTTGTTTTTCAAGTGTTATGGTATTAATTTGCTAATTAATTCGGTGACTCGAGATAAGACTTTATATTTTGTATTCCCTGTGCACATAGATTTCATGAATTGTGGCTTTGATTATATTGTGGCTTTGTACATAAACAAGTAAATGTAAGATGAGAATCAATTGGTATTCAGGTATATTTCCATAGGAATAATAATATAATTATTCCTTAAAGGAATTATTATTCTTTTTAGACAGAAAGGCTTTGCATCATTCTGCAATTTCCTCGTCATAGTGATGTGAAGGTTAAAATAATTGACAACAATTTCAAAATATCAACAATTTGACACTGATTTGACGTATTCTTGTAGACAGCTTTGGCCCACAATTTTCTAAAGTATTTTGAAGAATGTAGAATTTCAAGACAATAATATTATTATGTTCCGCAAGATAGTAAGATAGTAACAGCATTTATTCTATTCGTATATTGTCGCACATGACCGAACGAACATGCTGGTCTCCATTTTTACTTGTTCCCTTTGCGATTTTATTATTTATTGCCACTCCATGATTAATCGTACCTTTGCCTTTTGATAATGCAGCACTGCTACTAGCGCAGGTACACGATAAAATCCAGACACCTGGGGGATTTCTATCGATGACTGGCCTGAAATTAGATCCTGGATCACTTGCTTCTGAGGCTCTACACTCTATCAATGTCGCAACCCACATCCCCCCCCCCCCACCACCTCATACTAAACGGCGTTCTCGGACGAGGAATTGAACGTAGCCTAATATGTTTAGCCGTTTCTACGTCATTTCTCAACTAAGAGCACCATGAGCGACTTTTCGAGACCGGGTCTCCAGAAAAGTAACCATATGCACTGTACACTGTACAGATGGATGGCCGTAAGCAAAAGAGGACCAATGACCATTCGAAATATTGTAAAAAATTGTGTTTATTTCAACAATAATTATTTCAAAATTGTTTTCATAATATTTATAATATTTCTTTGGTATT
>JAQFZF010002304.1:0-12620 GCA_034695365.1 Enchytraeus norvegicus
ACCTTATCCTATGTATTTTATATGTAAAAATGCATAATATAAACGTCAATAACTTCGCGTAGGTTCGTCCAAGCAACAAACGGATTGCAGCACGTGATTCGAGTAGTCAATACGCATCCAACGGTGTATAGCATGTTATCAAGCTTTTGTGGGTGGTCTTCGGAAGAAGAACCTGTGACATACTAGAGTTTATCACGGTTACTAAGCTGCAGTGGCGATTGGTTTGCAATTTTCAAGCCTATGAAAACAAATCAATTTCATAATGATAATGTAGAAATTCAAACAATATGAATCCTTCGAATTTAACAGTACAATTATACATTTAACAGCTCAGTTTTCCGTATTTAATCTGACCTACATAATTGTGGGTGTGCCTAAATGATTTATTAATTAGGCCGAATCCGGAAAGATATCTCATTCTGCTTTAATTCTTCATCACATTCTGACGTACCTGAGCCTTTTTCATAACGGCCAGGAGCTGTCGAGCTTCCTCCGGAGTTAGATTGGCGGTGGATAGATCTGCTGCCTTGATGGACGGTACCGGGACTGGCGCATCTTTAGGACGATTAGGCGGATCAGTTTTATCAGAGGCGGCTGCTGCCATGTTTATTGACATTCTCTTGTTTACTCATAAACGATCAGCTGATCGCAGTGATAACCCTCCCGTCACAAAAATATGCGATGTTAAAAATATCTGTTACTTGCAGAGTTACGTTATTCACAATCAATCCTTGTTCATAATCAAGGAAGTTATAATATAGTTAATCAATCAATTAATCGGTTTATTAACAGACATAAAAATAGTCCATAAGACAGAAACAAAACAAAATAAACTTATAAACTGTCCCAAAGGACAAAACAGACGATATAACTACACTTAGCTGCAATTCAGAAGTCAAATATGCATAATATTTAATATTTAAAATATACATAATTAATAGAATATCCTTGTTCATAATAATAATTATTCCTATAATCTATGCATATTATATTTTGTTATAATTTACTTAGACTAATTTGTAATGTTAACAATCAATCAATGTGAATTTAACGTCTGTTTCATTATCTAATGACGACATCACGACGGACCCGGCTGGGAGTCGACCCCATGACCTCCTGCTTATCAGGCAAGCTTGCTATCCCATTGTTAAATACAATATGATTCGCCTACTTTCACAAGTTTGCTTCAATCAGACAGGACTGGCAAAAATACGTATCTCGCGTTGATCGAATTTTGTTATGATTTTATTTTGTAAATGTTAGTGGTAGCAATTATAGGCCTATAGTTATCCCTCATTGGTGGATATTGTTTATTAGGTTTATTTCTATTGGTCAAATGTGATAAACAATCTAACTGCTCGAACTTGCAAGCACTTCTCATTAAATCACAGACGAGCAGCAGCTTATCAGATTCCTTCTCATCAGATTAGAAGTAATAATTTTAGATGGATTATATTGCTGACATTTAAGTGTCTTCGATAAGATGATTTGTGTTTCATTACAAGTGCTAGTCTGCCTAGTTGTTTGATTTCTAGTTCTTAATAAAAATAAGTTCCAATCATCTTTAGTTCAGATTTTTGGTTCTAAATAAAATTTTAATAGAATTCTGTTCTGAGATTTAGACATCAGTGACCGGCTGATATTTGTTGCGGGAAGTTCTATGTTGTGGGCATTTAAATGTTTGTAAACAAAGTTTTAAATGAATTTTAAACGTTTGAGGATCTCTGAAATTATTTATTTTCTCAGATCTCCGGAATCCTAACAATGTAGCGCCTAACATCATCGTGGTACGTAATATATCTCAAACATATTTTGTTCGTTTTAGATTTTGTAAATCATGCCTGAAATTTAACATCAAATTTGTTTGCATAGGCCGATTTATTTAAATAAAATTCCCAGCAGTGAACTAGTTAGGATTATAATAATAATAGGCCGAGAGCTACATTATTTTAACCTGTACTGGTTAATTGTGCTAGCGACTAATATAATTGGCCGTGGCTATTGTTACGTACGACGTAGCAATATCCTGGCGGTTATTGTTAGGTACCTTGTAGGCCTACTCAGTGATGATCTGATTATGAAATTTGTATAAAAAAAATTAAAAGCAATCATAACACACCCACAACCGTAATCCTAATAATTCCATTGATATTAAAATGACCTTGACCCTAACCCTAGCCCTAGGACTCCTAACCCAATGCTATTCCTAATAATACGATTAATATTAAAATAAAATAAATAATTTTGTAACATTAGCATTAAAAACTAAGAAAAAAAATGACACCAGTAAGAGTTGAACCTGGAACTGTTGGTTCAGCCGCTCTACGCTCTATCCACTACACCACCAGGACCTCAATGTTCAGCTTGCTTATCTAGCGCTTGTAAACAAAGCGATTGCATAGTAATTGCATGCGCATTGATAGTTCGTAACAATATCCGTCCTGCTATTGTTACGCGCGTACGTAACAATAGCCACTTCGGTTAAAATATGAATGAAATGTATGTATATTTTTGTTTTAAAAATAACAAAGTTCTGGTAATACTTAGCCTACTTTAATTACAAATTACTCTATTTACAAATTTTGCACAAATCGATATTTTCTGATTTCTAGGAAGGTGAAGTTTAAGACCATGCATGGGTCTTAAACAAGCATCTGATGCTTCCTGAACCAGTAATGTTATGTTATGTTATGCCGTACTGTCTTCCCTGATATATAATTTTTGCAAAATTTTCACGTAGTCTTATTGTTATATTGTATGGTTTAGGGGGTGAAGACTGATATTAACCTAACCCTGCCCCTAACCCTAATCCGAAATGCAAATTTTAAAGAAAAACGGCAGTGTTATAATGAAATTAAAGTGTTAATTATTTTTCTCCCAATTTCGATCCCAAGTGCTATCAAGTAATATATCATTATTGCTGTAATTATTTTCCATTTCAGATGCATTTCGGCGTTTTGTTATAGTTTGTTAGACCATTGACTTTATGCACAATATGCACAAAATACGCCCTGCTGCAAATAGTTAGGCCTACACTTTTAATTACACAATTACACAATTAATTTACCTATGAAGTGTCTTCATCTGGAACGTTTTGGGTAGAAAAGTATATTTCACTAAATAGATAATATATTGTGGTATTATTAGAGATAAGCTGGATAAAATTGAAATAAATTTTGAGACGGTACACCTGAAAACAAGCCAATGGATTCAAGATTATAGTCAAGTTTAGTTGATACATTGTGTGAGCCATATAATTCAAATGATAAGATAAGCACATATGTTCCACTCCTCAGAAATCATCACGCTCAAACTGTTTAGTTCTGAATAACAAAGGGCCGCAGAGGAGATCATTTGACATGGCCGAAATTGCTTCGAGGGGTTCAAAAAATGTCGAAGCAGAATTTTATGTTGAAGAGGACATTCCTAGAAACCTTGGTGCTGAGGAAAACATGTCACTACTAGACGATACTCTCTCCTCTTCATTGCCTGCTGACTCCAGAAAATTGGATGAAAATGATAAAAGTCGCTTCATTCAGTCAGAGATTGATCATCCAAGCTCTTTCCATGTATCACCATTGTTTCCATCATATTATGATGCCAAACAAGGTAGTAATGATAGGTCTCAAGAGCACTATTTTTCTAAGCTGTTAGCAGATTCAAAATCAAAGCAATTGTTTACCAGTACACCTGATTCAAGTTCATTGTCTCATGGGAAATTTGATATAAAAGATACTCCTCAGATAAAGAATGCTCCATGCAGTTTAATTTCAAGTTTGAAGAATTTTGGCTCAGGAGGTAGAGGTTTCGAAGACTGTTATCAGAAAAAATCATGTGAATCGACTGTTCAAGAAAAAGAAAATAACTTTCCGCTGGAGTCGCCAATTATGAATAAACCAATAAAACCTGTTACACCTTTTAGCGTAAGATTCTGTGTTACACCTCAAACTAGAAATCATGATTATAAAACTAATGGTGCTACACAGTCATCAGTTTCTGCTGAAGGTGTTCCCAAACAGGAGCTTCCGGGTTCAAATTCTATACCGGACATTAAAACTCCTTTAAGTTCTACGGAGAGGGTGCGGCGGAGGGGATTCATAACTCCGGAACGGTCCGCTCAGACGGAAGTGAACTTTACTCCTCTTCGACCATTCAGTCTCTACTACACATGTCATCCTGAGGCCTTGGCAGACAGGCCTAGCGCTGTCTCTGAGGTCCATGGTTACACAGACAAACAGGGTGCTGCCTCTGAGGTCCATGCTGTCGTGTTTAAAACACCTTCCGCTTATCTGAGGGTTTGTTGTAACTTTGCCTTTCCTGAAAGATTATCCTAAAAAATCATTATAAGATTTTAATTATAAATTTATATCATTAAGCTTATAAGATTTTCCTAAATAATCATTATTATTTAGATTAGGTTCTAATAATAACTTCGCTGCATGATCTACATGCACTCACGTAAATGGCATCGGAGCAAAATATTAATTAATCTAAATCGAAATATTATATTGGTAAATTTGCCGTAAAGATTTGAGAGTGAATTGAGACTTGAAGCGTGTAATTTGTGCTTTGATTGAAACATCTATTTATCTTTTTTTAATGTGTTAAAAAATTATTTTTCCCGTTTAATTTGAGTCACGAAGCAATATTGTTAATGGTGAAGTTCTTTTTGTAGTACGTTAGTTTATTTATTTTGTGCAGACAATTTTTAATCTCCTCTTTATTATTTTATTTCTGCAGCATCAGTCTCGTGTTCCCGGCAGCAACCAGAGAGACTACATCTATCGGCGGCAGCAGGACAAGGGCTGGCAACAAGAACATCACGAGCACGACCATGATGATTATCCAGCGTTACATGATGAGGACCTAGCGTTAAAATCCGTTCACTCATGCGCTTGTTTTAGCAAGCATGATGGTGATGGTAACACTGTTGATCTAGTCTGCCATGTTTGTGGTAAGGGCAAGAGATCTCAGCATAGGACTCCTACATCTAGATTCCTAGCTAGGGTAAGTAGCCTATGTGTAATATCTTAATCTACTGTCCCTGATTTTTTCGCCAGAGGATGAAATAGCTCAAGGTTAAATTTGCATTGATTGATTGATTGATGGGTCCATTTATCCAATGCTCTTACAACTTTCCAAGTTTCTGAATCAAGACAAATGCTATTTTCTCGCTCATTAATGAGTCCCTGATATCATTGTTAGATGATGATACGAACATTAAACCAATATTGATTATCAATTGATTGAGGAGTACACCATTGACCAAGTCAACAGGTTGACCTTGTCACAAATTTAGGCAAGTTGATCCCTTGACCATTGATATTATGGATTTGAAGGCAGACCTTTTCTCAAATGTAACCGTTCTGAGTGTCTGCTGATTAATCGTCTTCTATAAAATATGTGCAGCTTTCCATTGATGTATTCTTGAGTGTCCCTGAACCAACGCTGAAGCTTCTATATATTATAAGGTAGCAATTTCATTTTCGGTCATAAAGGAGTGGTTGTGCAATGGTTAAAGCTCTCTAACTGCATTCCAGAGGTGTGTGGTTCAATTAGCGGGCATGGCCCATTGCTATTTAGTCTCCTTAGAGGTTCCATTTTATAAATTATCTTTAATTTTTGCTTTAAAGTTTTCTTAATTATGGTGTGGATATATTATATGTTTAAATCCTGCATTTGTAAACCTTTTATATCTAACCTTTTTGTAACAGTGCTTTTAAACCGAAGTTACATGTTGTTGTTTATTTCAGTCGATGTCAGCCGCTCCAGCACCCGGCTACTGCAACCCGTTTGAGAGAGGACTGATCGAGAGTCTTCACGGACCAATCAACTTCAGTCCGAACCTCTTCAAGACTTCTACGCCTGGCCATAAGGTCTGCTCTTAATGCTTAATGTTTGATATAGTATATCATGCCAAGGCATCTCTATACTTCACAACAATACATAATAATATAATATACAGACAATGTTACAAGACAAGTTATGCTATCAAAGGTCAC
Source organism: Enchytraeus norvegicus (assembly GCA_034695365.1). Lineage (NCBI taxonomy): Eukaryota > Metazoa > Annelida > Clitellata > Enchytraeida > Enchytraeidae > Enchytraeus > Enchytraeus norvegicus. The sequence continues at coordinate 6,003 of JAQFZF010002304.1, forward strand.
TAGTTAATCGCACCTTTAGAACAATGCGACACCTCAATGGCTGCCAAGTAGGAGCGGTTAACTGACAATGCTTATTCTGTTAACTTGTTATATCATGCAATAAGAAGCATTGTTATGTGATGAAATAGCCTACTGGCAAAACACAGATTTCTGAATAGGATGACATTGACCCTGGATTCAAATCTCTGGCAGCCTAAAACAGGCCTAGTAACTGGCGAATCTTTTCTAATAACATAAACACTCTTTGGCTATTCACACATCTTACCCAATCCCACATTCCAGTGGTCTGTAGATGAGATAACCATTCTAAAGCCAGCTGATATAGACGAGATTGATTGATTGATTGATTTATTTTATTATTATTATTATTTAATTACCCCGGGTGTAAACAGCCTAGTGAGTTTTATAAAAACGATTCATTAAGAAGGAATGAAAGGATTGATTGATTTATTGTGGTGTAGGCACCCCCCACGTTCCAGTGGAGTATAGATAAGATAGCCATGCTCAAGCCTGCTTATATAGACGAGACTGATTGATTGATTGGTTGATTGATTGATTTATTGTGGAGTAGGCACCTCCCACGTTCCAGTGGTCTATAGATGAGATAGCCATGCTCAAGCCTGCTGATATAGACGAGACTGAAGAGACTCAACATAATCTCTGGACCACGGGGTAGCTACTCTCTTACTTTGCTATACAATGTTGTAGACAGCTTGTGAATTTTCCTAAAATGCATAAAGTGAGTTATGCATAACTCACTTTATAGTTCGTCTAAAATTCTCATATTTTATTTAAACGTGTGAGTATTTATCCAGGTTACCTAAATCTGATTAGTTCAGATAATTGCAGTCTAGGCTATACTTAAAGCCCCACCAACCCGTACCTTTATCATAGTTGATTGTAGTTTAACATTTGTACAGTTAGAATCATAAAGATAACGTCTTGTATACAGATATATTTGCAATTTGCATGTTTAGAGACATCGCCGACTAAAATGAACGTTAAATTAGCACTGACTGCTTAATGTTGTAGATACAAGAAGGAATAAACAAATGTGACTCATATAAAAATACCATATTCCGTAGTTTGATGATCTCTCATTTATTTACATTTTTGCTGTATATGTTTAGCGTTAGTTTCATCAGGATGTGTTGATATTCACATCAAAACTACAGCATTATTGTGCTTGTTTCAACAGATTGAACGCAGATTTAGAGGAGCAGGCTCAGCTTGCTATTGACACGTTCTTCTCTAGTAACATTATTGTACCATCACCTTGGACCAATAGCGCTGAGAGAAAAAAAGTGTTCCAGCTGCCTACCACACCTGGTTAGCCTCTCATACTCTCCTTAGATCTACTGTATATCTATAGGCTGCACTATGGTTGTTATAAATAACTGAACCCATTTTTAAATGTGCAATTATACCGTAATCAGTCACAAATTTCTGAGAAATTTCATGTAATATCAACAAATTTCCTTTATTACTGTATAATCACGTTTAGATATCTTAAAAAGTAATAGAGTTATTGATGTGCAAGTATGAGTAAGTGCTGTCAAATAAAGATTCACAGTACCGACAAATTTAATAAATATCATTGTAACTTTAATGACATGTTCTCTCTTCACCCAAACACCAGTCGGTGATTGATTGATTGATTGATTGATTGATTGATTGATTGATTGATTGATTGATTGAGGTTGTACGGCAGCAGATGGTGTTCTCTATAGTGAATTCACTGATGAGGATACTGGTACTCCAGCCAGTGATTGATTGATTGATCGATCGATTGATTGATTAATTGATTGATTGATTGATGCAGGTGGTATGGCAGCAGATAGTCCTATGGTGTTTTCTGTAGTCAAGTCACTGATGAGAGATATGGGTACACCAGGCTCCAGCCACACACCAGGCAGTGCTGGTCAGGACACGTCCCGACAGAAGCAGAACCTGAAGAGTGGCGACAATCATTCTAGTGGCTGTGGCGGTAGAAAAACTAGCACTGGTATATTTGGAATTTATGTAGCAATTTAATTTTATTGTATTTTTGTTAATTTAAAATAATAACAAATCATAAAAACAGATAACGTTAATTAAAATAAAATGATTGAAAGAATAATCAACCTGTAACTGTCACGAGAGAGAGCATTAGAGCTAAGTAGGAAGTGTAAGAACGATTTATCAAAATTTTCAACAAGAATTTTCTGAGTGGTGTGTATCAGATTTGTAACTCCGACATATATGCTTCCGAAATGGCATTGAGTTCTGAGCAATCTTCTGTGGTATCTGCACTCATTATTGTTCAGTTGCATTGAGTTTACATTCAGATACCATGCTCAAGCTGAACTAATGTTTGGATTTGTTAAACGAAGCAATTTTTCTGGCAGATGTAGAATAATAAGAATATATAAGATAATTCCACAGAATAACAGATTGATTTTTATAGTAGTTAATGCTTTTCATTACCACTTGTACAAGGTCATTTGTACAACTTGTACATGGTCAAAGTATTTATTCACTTGGTGTCGAGTTGTCAACCTGCTATATATTCTATCCTATATGTTCTATATTATTATTTCTCACCGGACCCGAACCATCTTGCACCTCGTCAATTATCTCTTTCTCTTCAGTCATATATCCATCGAACCATTTTTGGGTGCATCGGTTTGCATAGAGAGTCTAAATCTTAAAATTTCCCTGACAGCATCCTTGAATGAGGAACTGGACGTTAAATCATTATTATTATTGTTGTTGTTTTCCAGCCTCAGCTCAGACGAACATCTCCCTGCCTGTGAACTTTGACCTCCAGTCCTGCCTCCCACCCACCTGCCTCCATCTCTCCTCTAACCCCACCTCACCCCTCATAGCGGGGGGTCCGGGCACCAAGGTTCAGCGCCGTCCAATGAGTCGCAAGAACAGAGACGGACACCGTCAGAGAGCTAAAGAAGTCGTGGTAGCCGCTGCAAGGGAGGATTCTCTAACAGCTCTGAATAGTTCAGCTTTACCGCGCAAGCTGTTTTTCACTGGCACAGAGCCAAGTCCTGTGAGAAGTAGTAGTTTGTCTGCGAGTGGTAATGCTGGTAGGGGAGTAGCAGGGCAAGGGTTGGGTGGAGATGTGGGCAGCAGAAAGAATCGAGCGAGCAGTGATAGGAATTCTTTAGTAGAGGTTTGTAAACTGAAGGTTAACTTGCTTATAATGTGTGTTAAAAATATTTGTCTTATTGTTGGAATTATTTCTCTACTGGCTTCTGTATTGCGTTCTGTAGCTAAATAGAAATAGATTGAATAGTCTTGTTTTTAATCTTGTAATTTATTAGTGATCTAACATAGTTGTGCAAGAGCTATTTTCATGAACTGAGCGCCATATTTTGCTGTCCTATCACGTGACTGATTTATTATAATTCATAACTTATAGCCACCACAATAATGATTCAATGTTCTATAGATGGCAAAGTTTGGAACAACGGTTGCATTTCTGTACAGGTTTAAATCACATCTATTTTATCTCCCACTCCTCTATACTCTCCTCTCTCCCTCCCTCCCCCCCCCCCTCTCTCTCTCTCTCTCTCTCTCTCTCTCTATCTATCTCTCCCTCTTTCTCGCTCTCATCACCCCTCTTTTCTCCACTTTGCTATGTTTTCATCTGCTTTGGTGTTGATTTTTATATAACTAGTATGTAAATATTTTGTGCAGGAGAAGTTTTCCTCCAGCCCAATGAAGAGCCTATCCAATATGTCACCAATCAGACGCTGCTCAACTGTGCCTCTACTATTCCACTCACCCCAGTTATCACCCGTTGGACATCCCCACAATCTCAATTCATCCGGGCTCGACATCAACGACCTTCCTGAACTTGATTCCCCTGATGAGTCATCAATAGGCAGCGAGTCATCATTATCTGATGACGTCAGCTGTAATATTGACGTCAGTGGTTTTTGCGGTGGTAGTGGTAATGGTGACGTCAGTGGTTTTTGTGGTGGTAGTGGCAGCGCTGGTGATATTGAGGTTTATAGGTTAGGCGATAGTCTAGTGTTACGGAGTCATCTCAAAGAATCTCTGAATGAATCTCCTATCCAGAGTTCCTCTGCTACTAGATCAAGACTGAAATTTGATGAACTCTACTCTTCTCCAGGGGCTGGCGTGAAGAATAGCAGCAGCCTAACTGTGAGCAGTTCATGTCTCAAACATGGAGGTTCGTTTTGCTGTTAATAGCCATTAAGTGTTCTATTAGAGTTTTGTTCTGTATTTTAAGCGCATATTCTCACAGATGACATACGCACATGCCATTTTCCATTATTAGTTGCTGTTATATTTTAATTTTTTTAGCAATCGTGCTCATTTTTGTGTGCGATAAAAGAGGGAAGAAATCGTTTTCATGTTGTCCTTACCATTTTTCTTGGGTTAGGAACCGGACGTTAAAACTTCATTTGTTGCTTAAATTTATGCTACAGCCAAATTGGTTGTGCTATTTTAGAATTGACAAGTTTGTGTATTTTTATGTTGTCTATTATATTAATTTATATATGAATCTTTGTTACACCAGAAGACAGCAAACTAGCCGACACATAGTGCTCACATAACATGTCCAATACGTCATGCCACTGCTGTATTAGTGATCGTTGATAAAAATAATTAGAAAGTGAATAACCACCCACAGAACAATATTGACAATTCATGTGGATAAATCTATATAACATTACATGAAACTATTATTATATAGAATGATTGATTGATTGATTACAGCATCACCCAGTGTGGATGATCCAGAAGGACGAGAAGTAGTACACAACAGTTCATACAGCACCTTGCATGAATTAGTCATTGAGAAATCCCCAGCATCATCATCTAAATCATCATCATCATCACACTACACGCAATACAGCGTATCGTCAGTGTGTGATTGTGCCGCACATGAGAAGAAGACTTGTGAGATCTCTGAGAAACCTCTCGCGGTCCCAGACGTTCTTCTTTATAACTCTAGACTGGCTCTATCACCACTACTCTTCCATTCTGATGATCAACATAATTCTGCAGCCATCGGAGATCGTTTTAGCGAAGAAAATCAAGCATACCAAATCCCCACCGGTTTCGATAATTGTCATGATATTGTGTGTACGGATAATGGTAGCCTAGGATGTCAGGTGGATAATCGAAAGAATGATATGATAGATAACGAAATGACTAATCAGGATTGTTTGGCTATAGACATGGATCAGCATGGAGATATGTTAGATAATACCAGCCTGGGTGATAGTCAGATGTCAGTGTATGTAGATTCTCAGGAGTTTTTTCTGCCCGGGCTAACTTTCCATCAGTCGGCCAATGGCGACACAGGATATCAAAGCTCGAGCTTGCTCAATCTACAATCTACTAACGGTAGTGGAGTAGTGTCTTCTACCACAAACTCATTTCAATCTAAATCTGTGCCTTATGTTGTGTGCTCAACTGGTAGCATGCCTGATGGTGCTTCTAGCTCTTTCAGTGTCATGGCTCAGGTAGATTTATTCAGATCTAGAGAGGTGGGAAACTCTTGTAGTGATAGTGGTCAGGCTTATTCGTATACCTCTATAGATAGTGAGTCTCAAGATAAGGATAAACTTGCTCAGATAGGCTTAGAATATAGCAGCATGCGTGGAGTTGTGTCAAGTCATTGCATTGAGAACACTCCTGTTCACTCAAACGTTGACATAAGTGCCAAGTCTTTCAATGAGAATAAAGTTGCTGAAAGGTGGATGGTCTGTGATATGCCTGAAGTTATCACAAACTCCTATAACGAAGATACTCAATTTGTTTCTCTATCCAGAGAAAGGGAACCGACAGCTATTGAGAGTAGGGAGATGAACATGAGTTTAGATTTCAGTGGTGCTTTCAATTAGCAACAGTAATAATAATTATAGTAAAGGTTTAACGGCCATTTCCTCATCCAAGATCAGGGATGTCTCAACAGCACATATCTCAGAAAACTTACATTTAGCAACACTGGCAGTAGGCATAAATGTCGAAAATGCTTGAATTATAAAAGGGCCATAGATGCAGGTGGTGTAAAATAAGTATGCCAGAATATTTTTGATAACATTGATTTCATTGTCTCGGCCCTGAACCTCTCAAATTAAGAGTGTTGAGAGAGAGCAACCAAGTAGGATGCAAGCCGCCTACTCCCCCCCCTCGAATAATTGAAGCACTGGATGTAGGCCTACATAGAGATAGTGGTTAACTTTATGTTTGTGTGATTTATTATAGTACTATATTTTATTATATAGTAGTCTTTGTATTACATTTTCTGTTTCCTAACCTAGTAATGCCTGTACAGTGTATTATAGGAAAATAATAGGCTAGTGTACTTTCGCATCATTACCTTTCAGTTTATTGACTTGATCATTTCACCATGTTGTTGTTGCTAACTCAGGGCTCGCCCATCACTGATGTAGCCGTTAGGCCGCGTAAACTGACGTTAAATTCAGCTTCCGCGTTTAAACTAGTCTTGAATTTCTGTGCAGTTGGATTGGTCTCAGGTGACACTTACGTTTATTTTAAAATCACATATTTGACACTAATTTGAGTCGAGGCATATCAATACAGTTGTCAACCGGCAGTACAAATTCAGGCGTCCCTGACATC